>CATQJA010001709.1:0-244195 GCA_958295435.1 Mesorhabditis spiculigera | reverse complement strand
GATTACCGAAACCCTTTAAAGGTACACTAAGTCTCGTTGCTTTGGTTACCGGCCGGTAACCGTCCGCGGGATAGCAAACAGGGTTACGGTAGACGCTCGCCGCGGAGCAAAACCGAACCCGGGCTGCTCGCCTGTTACAAGCCCCACAGACCAATAGACCATGGGAGACACGGGAGAGGGGAAGGGGAGAGCGGCTATGAGGGGTCAGGGCCAGAGGCGGCAGAGAGCCCCAGAATTCCCGACCACTGAGAAAATTTTTGAACGAGATTTTAGTGTACCTTTAACGATTCGCTAGCATATCTACTATATATAAATTTCTAATGTCCGTACGCCCGCCGACCGACCGGGAATTCAGCCAAATTTTGCATTCAAATCCCAAATTCAAAAATTTTAGGGGAGGGCCAGCGCTGAAACCCCGCGTAGCGGGGGGTCAGCGCTGGTCTTTAATAAAATCGATCGCTCACCTGCATGCTGTTCGATTACCGTTTCCAAATGACATTTGGGATTTAAAAACAACGAAACATTTTTTGACTATTGTTTAAGTCATCCTAATCTGCGAATTTTCAGGACGATCATCAGCCTGATCCAGCTGAACCAGCAGCTCCTCCCCATCCTCAACCCCGGCATGCAGTTTAATTGATTTGAATCCAACATAATTTAATTCAGCTGAGCATTTTTCTTGAATATACACGCTTTTGCATTAACCCATTATAACCATTAATTCATTCCATATTGTGCTAGCTAATATTTAATTTCTTTACAATTTTTTATCATCACTTGGAAAGATTAAATGTCTTCAAAAAGGCCAGCTTTTGTTTAGCGTATTCCAGCCCGAAAAGGAAGCTGCAAAATTAGCCAATTAGGATTTTTAAAGTAAAAAACAAAACATTTTTTGGTCTATTTGTGCCTTCATCGCATTAGTAGAACACCAATTTTTTTGTTTTTGGAATTTCACGAAACATCAAAACACAAATTTCTATTTTTTTGAACTTTAAGTTTTAATGAACTAATTAATTTTCGCGGCTTTGCTTCATTTTTAATTTCTTTGCCCGTGCTTCGAAGCACTGTAATTACGGAATTGTACGTATTGCTTTTTCTTTGGAATTTTTGAAACCTGCTCGAATGCCCGCTCAGCGAAACACCCACCCCACATAATAGCCCTCAATTTGTGATTTGTGTGAACCCCCCGTTCTCCCATGAATGCGTGTTAGGCCCTTTGACATTTCCCATTTAACGCACTACCAATATTACACCTACGATTCGCGATGCGAAAATAAAGAAGTTTGTTGAAATTCAATAAGACCATCATCGCATTAGAACCAGATTTTCGAAATCCATCAGAAGAATATCGGAAAAACATTTTTTTAAGAAAATTGTGGAATACTTTGATGATATTGGCCTGGTTGTTAATCCTAGATTTTTCATTTATTTTTTGGGATTTGTTCAATGCGATCCGATAGAGCATCAAAAAATTTGCAAGTAAATTCGATTAGATCCCCGCAATAATCATAGCAACAACAAAAAAATAATCTAATTTCGCGATTTCGAAAGTATGAAAAAATATAGTCCTCCCGTTAACGCACTAGGACCTGAAACAACGGTGTGGACTCTACTCTAATCTGGGTAATCTCAGGAAGTATACAAGGTTTATGCAATCGAAAGGCAAGTGCTGCGAGGTTTTAGCAAATCTGTGTTTCAAGGTCTTCTAGGTACCTTGGCGGCTTGGAAATGATAGTAGCACATTTGTCTCTGCCGGCCATTCTCTCAAAACCAACCGCCAGTGGTGCTTTGATTTCTGGTTCGGCCCATCAAGACCCATTCTGCACGGCTCGGGGTCGAAGGTGAATGACAAGCCGGCCCATTTGGAAAGTTCGTAAACGGGCGAAAAAAGGTCGAGCCATGGTGATTAGCCGACCCCTCCGACGCGCCGAATTACGTTTTCAGGCTGATAACAAGCGAAGGGCCGCCCTTTTCGAGCAGACTAGAGAGAGGTTTCTCTGAATATTTCGAACGGCATTATTTTTCTGCTGGACGAAATTAAAGTTTCAGCACAATGTAAAGGCCAAGTTGGGATTCGCAGATGAATGACTTCGGTTTATGTAATCGAAATAATCGATACCCAACAATACCTATTGGCCAACCCTTTATTCCGACACCACAAATCAACATACCCTGGGGGAAAAGGGGGCGGAAGGGCACGCGGAAAGGAACAAATCAATGCTACTGGGACATGGGGGTGAGGGGACAACAGGGGTTCCCACCAAACAAATACACCTCTAGAAACGTCAGTTAAAGTCCGATCCGTTGCAAACTTTGTAAAAACATGCGGAAGCAACATCTACACGAGCATGCAAAACCTTAATCCGATCCGGTCATGAGTTTTAAAGTTACGTCAAAAAAACATTTTTGTCGCTACCTTGGTGTGAAGTTCTGTACTTCTTTGGTCATAACTTTGCCGCCCATAATTCAATTGTGCTAGAAACTTGCATGAACGTGTGGATGCTACCTCCGCATATTTCTGCACAATTTCAAGACAATCTGACTTCAACGAACAATTCTAGAAGCAATTTTGATGGGGAACCCCAGTGGCAGTGGGGGGAAATAGGTATGAGATGTTTTGTTTCTACTCGTAGACGTCGTCCTTCTCGATGCTGAACGGGGCGAAGATGCCGCGGATGCCGGTGCGCTTCCGGAAGTAGGGATCGCTGGAAATTGATATATTTGTTGTAGTTTGGTTTATTTCATTTGCACTAAAGTTTCTTACGAAGAAGCAGGTGAAAGCCGTGTTTCTCGAGTTGATGCCCGTATTTGAATTAAATGGTTTAATAAGCTTAATCAATTTTTAATTGCATGAGTCAATAAATTATAACAACACCAGGGTTGAAAAGCCGCTTCGCGACTTTTCAACCCTGGCCCCGTCTGATCCGCTAATATTCTTCACTTTGCATAATTCTCACGATTTTCGATGATAAAAAAAAAATGAGAAACGCTACCTCTCTTGCCTTATATAGGCTACCGCAACTTCCGGCGTATGCTAATTGTTTCCTAACGAAGAGCGTGGCCCATTTTTCAAAAAAAAAACTTAATTTTAACGTCGAAAACGGCTCCTTTTTGAAATTTTATTGGTGTGCAGTCATCCCCAGGCCATTACGCACCTAATGACGTATCAAACATGCCCTTAACTACTCCCCTTATTGAGATACTACTGGAACAACCTGACGGAAGTTGCATGCAAATGTACACAGACACACACAGACACTATTTTTTTATATTTATAAATAACAACATTAAGTGAAGCCAAAAATAAAAATGTTACGAAAATTTTCCATTTTCTGGGCATCTGAGTGCTTTTAATGATTCGTATAATGTCGAGGAACCTAAGATTTTCTTTGTGATTATAAATCATTTAAGGATTAATTAAATGCTTGCAATTAAATGCTATAATAAAGTTTTTCCTGTCGGCAATATTATTTTTTTTGTTCCAGTCGAAAATTGCAGAGTAAGTAATTCCAAAAAATTCTGCGAAATCGCTGAGAAATCTCAACGTTTCATCACCAGATTGGATTAAATTGACAGATTTCGACAATAATTCGTCTTCATGCCACGCCTCTAGCACCCACTTCTCCGGCGTCTTCGGCTTGATGCACTCGCGGCGGAAGGCGTCGATCAGGTTCTGCTGCTCGGTGCGGTCCACTGAAAATCATGAATTTTGAGGGCTTTTTCTGAACTGTAATGGAAGTTAAAATCAGAAACGTTATATTTGTTCATTAATCTAATTAAAGCGCAAAATTTTAAAAGAAAACAGCTTTCCCAGGTACTAGCACCAGACAAGTTGAAACTGAATTAAATTAAACGGTACTGGAAAAACAATATAAAGTGGCAGATAACTAAAACCCCGGTTATTTTTGGATTAAAATAGGCCAAAATACGTATAATTACTGTTCATACAATTTTTTGTATTTGATCGGATAATATCGAAACACCACCTTTGGGGTGAGTCAGTTTTATTTTGTAGCGATCCCTTTTGATTGATTCCACTGGAAATGTTTCCATGCATAAGGATATTATTTGAAACATAAAACTGCGAAAACTATAATGCCATTATGCCGTAAAATCTCTAATTTGACAACGATACCTTCATTCTCTCGGGCCCACGTGATCATGTCGACGTCCTCCTGGCTGCCGGCCGTCACCACGACGCAGTAGACGAACGGGCGGATGAAGGGGCGGAGTCTAAAAATTGCTTTTTAAGATGCTTCGCAGTTTTCACTGATTTAGTAAAAGCAGAAAAGTTGCTTTTTCGAAAAAATGTTTCAAGGCATAGACCAAAGTTGGATTTTGCGCCTTATTATTGTTTTATTCAAGGCAGAAACAAAGATACATACTTGGTGCACTCGCTGAACTTTTGCTGCTTCTGGCAATGCTTTTTCACCTGAAAAATAGCACATAAAATGCAGAGTCGCTCAATGGATAAATATTTTTAGTAAATTGTAACTATACTTCCTGTAAAAATTCGAACAATTGGTCGAAAATCCGTTATTTTGGCCGAAAAATCGTTTTTTTTAATTTTGGCAAAAAAAATTTTCGTCAAAATTAAGATTAATGAGCACCCACATCAGCGTCAAACATGGCCTTGGCCCAGTCGATGCAGCGGCGCTGGTCAAAGTAGCACGACAGGCGGATCAGGAACAGCGGATATTCACTGTAAAATCATCAAAATTCCTGCCGCCTAGCCTTTTATCGCATAAAATACAGCGGTAAAGAGAAAAAAAACACCATGTTAAAAAGTTATCAACCAAAAAACCTACGCCTTTTGCGGGAGCCCGGTGCTGATCTCGGCGATGTTCTCCGGCTGCTTCAGCTCCTCCTAGAAATAGGAAACACCTTTAATTTTCCGCAAAATTTTTGGGAGCTGGACTGTTAGCGGGGGAATCACTTTTTGTTTTCCACCTATACCTGCTGATATTATGATATGTATTTTTCAATTGTTTTTAGTACTTCTTATTGCTACAAAAATCCTACAAATATTCTCAAAATTTCGAAAAGTCGAAAATTTTGACGTCCTTTTTCATGCATTTTTGACCAAAAAAAATCGAAGTTTTCGACGTTTCTATTATGTTTTGATATTGTTTTTATAGGTGAAATCAACGTAAATTGTTATCATATTTTGCGATGGGCCGAAGAGAATCACAGGAACAATTTTGGTCCCCCCCGCTAACGGTCCAGAACCAAATTCTTAATCCATATTAACTGACCGTGATGGCTTTATAGGCTTCATCGAGGCGTCCGTATTGCATCAGCCAGTTCACCATGAGACGCTGCAACACATGCATTGTAGCGAAAATAAAAATAAAGCTTTCGGAACTCTTATCGAAAATCCAAAAAAAAAATAATGTTTTACGCTTGTGTCGTTACGAGCAATCAAAGCATCGGTACGATTTAAAAAAGCACTTCAAAAGGCTCGGGGTCGCTGCGTTTCGCATTCCAATCCAACAGCATCTGGACGAGGAGGGGCTGCACTTCGGGCCGTTCTTCGCTAAAAAATCCGGCCTTTGAATCCTGTTACAGTACTAAAAACACGAATAATACCATTTAAATACATATGCACAAAATAAAGTAAGAGTTGAAAATGAAAGTAATAATAAGATAGTAATAAAATAAACAAATTTGCATAAAGTTGCGCACTTCAACACCGTGTCGTAGAGCCGCCAATGGTTCGGGTGCTGGGCTGGATACTCGATCCAAGTCTGAAACACGAATTAAATTGAAAGAGAGAGGGAGAGAGAGCCAGAGAGCGAGTGAGAGAGAGAGAGCAAGAGAGACAGAGAGAGGACCAACCTCTCCAACAAGTCCTTCGTCCAGAGCATCAGCATAAAGCGCCAAGCGCGTCAGCGGCGTCACCTGGAATTTCAGATAACCACTATGATAATACTAAATTACTAAAATCAAGGCGAAAAATGAGATTTTTTTGAAACATAATAACGGGTTACCTACCCTGCCTAGCCTACGCATCTTGAGCCGAATCGACAAACCTATCCGACTTTTTTCGAAAATTACGAAGCTTTGCGTTTTCAGAATGAGGTCGGCGCGTTGAATTTCACTGCTCTCAAATTTTACCTTCAGAGCGGCTTTCAGGATTTTAAAGAAGCTTCAGAAAAAACTTTTGTTTCAGGATTTTGCCTTGATCCAGCGCGGCGATTAAATCTACTGATGAAAAGGCTCAAGTCCAGGAAACCCCCCCCCCCAGCCGACTTTTCATCTTTTCTACCTTTCTTATTTTTATTTTTCGCTACTTTTTCGACTGAACTGCAATGTAGTCTTACTAATTAGCCTACGGCAAACATTTTGGTATACTTTAGAGCTCGCTAGCACAAAGGGGGGGGAGATATAAAAGTTGTTGCCGGCTGGGGGTAGGTGGGTTTCTAGACTCTTACCGTGAAAAAAATTAGTGGGTTACTGCAGACAAGCAACAGAAAATTAAATTCGATGCGAAAAACCGTCAAATATTTGGGTAATAACAAAATCTTCTCGGGGCGTAAACGACATTTTGAGGGCGCGACGATTACATGTCGTAATTCCTTGTTAGGCACCCACTCTCTGGAGTTCGGTGTTTTAATAATTAAAAAGTCTAGCATGCTCAAAATTCGATGAGGTTTACAGAAACAGCGCTAAAATTCAAAAATTCACGCGTTTTTGCTTCCAAACAGGGGCAAAAATCGTGCGGCGCGGCCGGGTTGCGGTCGCATCTGGCTATTTGCCAGGAATCATACAGGAGCCGTGGATTACATTTCTAGCCTCGTTAAACGCTTAGCCTATCGTGTGTTGACGAATACCTCGCTGCCATCCATTACTAAAAAATGTTTCAAAGCATTCCAAATACAAAAATATTTTTGGTATACTTAATTGTTCTCCGTGTGCGGTGTTCTTCGATTTTTTCGTCGATGGTTATGCTCAAACTGACCGCATTCCAGTCAGCACTGCTGCGCAGACGCTCGATCAGGTAGGAGAACAGGGTTTTCCACTCTGGAAATTCGAAAGTTTTTTTTGCCAAGAGAATATTTCGACGGGTCTGCCTTAAAAGTCAGACTACATAAAATTTGGATTAAACGGTTAAAAATAAATTAAAATACGTTAAAATGTTTCACATTAATTCTAATGGATCGAGCTCTATTTAATTAGTTAGTTTATCGGGAATAGCATAAATTAATGAGGATGGCACGAAGGTTGAAGATAAGGCAAGTCCTATGTAAAAAGAGTAGTAAACAAAAATCATCAAATTCGCGGTAATGAATGCTTACCTTCCCGGGAGTACTCGACTCTGTAGTACCCACGGCCCTCCCATTTCAAGATGATCGGCACCCCGGACGTCTGCTTCACCACCATCGGCCACTCCTTGTAACCTAAAGTGGGAAAGGTGTTTTTTTAATTCTGAAACATGTATTCGCCAATTTTTCGCAGCCTGTTAAAAACCAATTTTTTAAATTTTAACGTTATCATACCGTAATTTAAATTACTTTAAGCCATCCAATTATACAAATACCCGGCGGGATCCAGTCGAACTGAATGGTGGCTGTCGGGCTGGTCCCATCCGGAGCCCAGTATTCGATCGGAATCGCCCACATTGCGTTTCGGCTGAAAAGGGCAACGGAAAATTCGTGTGTTTTGTCTATTTCTGGTTAGCTGGACAGTATTTTCTAGGCAATAGGGTCGGTGGTTTTAGGGTTGATATCTCTGCCATCACAAAAAAAACTTATGGCTGCTTTTAGAGGGGTAACAAGAGATGAGCGGCCCAATCGCTGTAAACCCAAAAAATGCCGATATTGTCGCAATAAAATAAATGTTTCGCAAAAATTACGGGACAACTAGAACGTTCCAGGTGCAATACGATCATTGAACGGTTCCACGAATTTTTCGCCGAAAAGTTCGGCAAGCAATTATTTCACTAGGTTTAAAAGGCTTTTTTTAATGATTGATGGATGGATGGTTTTAATTTTGATTTATTTATTAAATAATTAAATTAATTAATCAAATAATTTTGGAGGTGCGTTGAACCCATGGAACCATGCAAAATAGTTGAAGGCACCTGAAAGTACGGCGCGAAGCGGGGCGTTGCGTGAGCGTGCAAAAGTGCTCGTCGGTCTCGCAGTCGACGCGTACCACCGGGAAGCTCGGCTGAAACAGGTTTAAATTTGCCGTATCGTAGCTGCAATTGATTTGCACATTATAGTGTTTCAGGTCTAGCCATAGAGGCTGCCAAAAAAATTTGACATGTCCTTAAATAAGACCCAAAAATCATGCAGATACCTCAAGAACCCAGGGGCGGACGATTGTCAGTAGTGAAGAGACACCAGGCGGGAACTTGTAGCTGCTCGTCTGGCCGCCGGTCCACAATTTATCGTCTACCGGGTTGGCGTCGTCGGCGAAACGGCGCAGCGCTTCCTGCAGAAAATTGAATGTTTCGACAATCAAGTAGAAAAACCCGCTCTCCCGCTACGTTAGTTATTCCGTGAACGGATCGAAAATTATTAAAAACCATACGTTACGTTTATGGTTCCATCGTCGGTGTATTTTCAGCCTGAGGCCAATTACCGTATTCCGCTGACATTAACCACAAGAAAACAAAATTTGCGCATGTTTCCAAGATATTTAAAAATGCGTCAAATTTTGACGTGTTTCATAAAATAATGGTCCTGAAGCCAGGATGAAGTCGATAATCACATCTTTTGCGAGCCTTTATGATAATTTTTTTTACTTTCTATTTTTAACAAAAATCAATTTGCTAACCGGAATAATAAAATTGGTTCTTACATATTTACATTTTTGTTATGCAAAAAAATTTACGAATTTAGATTAAAAATCAAGAATATCGATTTTTCGCTCAAAATTTTACCTATAAATAATTTTTCTAACTTTTTGATGTTTTCCAGTTAAATTACAATTAAATTTTGCTAAAAACAGCGTTTAAATACATATAAAAGCTATAAAAACACCGATAATGCGAAAGAATCTAAAAACTGGAACAAAGAAAGCTCTAGAAATATATATCCTCACCTTCATCCACGTCTGCTCGCCGTCTGCGCTGCGGAACCCGAGCATCAACGTGTCGAACACGGCCGTAGCCTAAAAGATTTGGAGAGATTCAGGTTTAAAACAAAATTCTATTCTCGAAATATAACATGAGAATATAAAAGTAAATCCCTAAATGAGAAACTAAAATTGAATCAATTAATAAGCGTCGAAAATTGAATAAGTGTGTTTAATTTATCAAAAAAGCGAACCCGATAGACGGTGCCCCGGGCGGTGGTCATCTCCTCCAGCTCGTCGATGGTCAACGATTCCAGCTGAAAATGCCCAAATTGCCCAGAATTTTCGAGCAATTTTAAATCCGAGAGAATGAACTTTAGCATAATGAAAAATAGCGAAACGGTAAACCGAATATACCATGCATTTTTGGGACAGAAAGGTTGTATTTCGCAAAAATATGTTTCTAAAAAATAGCAATAAAAAATTCGTTTACTACCTTTATTGGTTCGAAATATGTAGATTTTATTTTTTTAAAATAAGTTTTAGCAAGTTGCAGTCAATAAAAAGCCAGCAAAAAAAACCGACATCCCGACTGGCCAGCCCGATTCTGGCCGTGGCGCCGGCGTTGAACGCGGCACGCATCACGTTCGAGAAGCGCAGTTTCTGAAACACCAGATTTTTTAGTGAAAGTTCAGCGCCGGAAACAGTGGTTTACCACAAACTAAAAAATTTGGTTCTGGACTATTAGCGGGGGGGCATGCTTTGCTCTTCTGCTGAACCCCCCCCCCCCGCGCTAATCGACCAGCACCCAGCTTTTCCGCAAATCGTTTTTCTAGGGGCAATGCGCGTCAGGTCGTATGTGTAACACCCAAATCGCCTTACCGATCGATACCTTGAAGTCGGATTAAAAGCCCGTAATTACTTACCAAATGCGCAAAGGGCTGATGCTTTTTGGCGAGCGTGACGTAGAGCATATGCATGGCCATCCCGTTCGGCACCCAGTAGTGGTTCCAGCTGCCCGGGATGTAGTTGCCCAGCATCAGCTGCAGGTTCAGAAGTTTTCTCTTTTTTTTTGTTGTTTTTCCTTTTTAGCTTTTTCAAAATGAACTCACGGCCCTCAGATGGTTCTGCGCGACGGCCTCCCACATTTGCATGTAGCGCGTGTAGCTACAGTGCCCAGTCGCGCACATCGTGTACTGTAAAAATAGCGTTAAATAAGAAGCGCTTAAATAATATTATTTTAAAGATTAGATTTTAAATTTAAATAATAGATAAAAGAAGCGACCAACTCACATATTCAAATATTTTTTGAAACCCCCGAATATTAATTTTGGCTTACTGCATACCAAGTGATTATTCGTAAATTTCTTACATTGCTTTGGCGATAATCAGAAACATTTAATTTTCAAAAAAATTCGGAATTTTATTTTTTTTTGTCCTGTTCAATTAGGTATCTACATTTGATTTAAATTTGTAAGAAAATATTTTTCTTGTAGATTAGGCCTCTTAATAGCGACTAAAGTTAACAAACCCTTTCGCGGACCACGGACACCCAGGGGCTTGCCGTGTCGACGGCCAACTTGTTCGGCGCGACGCTGAGCGCTGAAAAATCATTGTTTGTTAAAATTAGTAGTAAAAAACCAAAAGTTTAAATAATTTAGCTAAGCTTAATATAGCAGCATAATTAAAACGAAACAGGTAAGAACAGCCAAAAACTCGCCTCCGTCCATCCGCATACAGTACTCCTTGTCGGCGCTGGAAATCGTATATTTCATGAGCTTTATCTATCGAAAATTCCACGCCTTACCTTTGTACGTATATACCTTTACAGCTTAAGTTTATATAATACCGAAACACCCACTTTTTAACGCATCCGGTCTTTCGCGTGGTCGTCGCGTCGTCCAGATCGTAGTACTCCCACAGCGCCTCGCCCAGGGACTTTCTAAAAATAATTCGATGTTTCATCAAAATTCACTACCGAAATCTTTCAGCTCTTCTATGAATGAAATAATGCTTTGCCAATAATTAGGATTCCAGGAAAGGCTCTAGAATTAGTCAGTGCACGAGCGCATCAGTTGGCAGAAAACTTTTGAAGGGGCACCGAGGTCTCGTCGCCCAGCGTTGACTCCTGGCAAATGGCCAGGTGCGCCCGCAACCGCTTCGTACGCTTTTTTCTGTGTTTCGACGTGTAAAACGTTTGAATTTCAAAATTCTGATGTAACTCCTGGAATTGTCCAGGTATTACGATTGATGATTATTGGGCGCTTTACAGGGCATCACGACACTTTGACCCGCCCCTCCAAAAACGCGAAATTAAACTCGAACAAAACATTCCCTATTTCTCAATTTTTTCACGTTTTTCGCAACGAAATAATTTTGCCGATACTTGTAGGGACTAGCCTTTCAATTTTTGACTCATGAGTTCGATCCCGTGCACACAAATTTCGACTTCTTGGCCGTTCGTGGTTCTAGAAAATTAACGTACATAACGGCAGCGAGTGGCGGTTCGCTTTTGTCGTCGGCGGGTTGTGTGCCTGTTGGGCTGAGGAGGTGGGTCGTCATCGTGCCCTGGAAATAGAGAGTGAGCGAAAAAGTGAGAGGGAAGGAGGGGGAGTAAGAGACAGAGCCAGTGAGATAGAGAGAGAGAGAGACAGAGAGAAAAAGAGAGAGAGAGAGAGAGAGAGAGAGAGAGAGAGTGAAATAGAGAGAGCGCCAAAATATACCCCATTCTTCATCTTGTGCGATAGACGAGTTTGTGGATAACTGGAGACGACCAGCGTCATCAACCCCAGCGGCATCGGGGCGATCGAGGACTTCAGGTAGGCGTACTTCGTGCTAGAATCAAACTGAGCGTTTTGTAGGTGGCAGCCGATCGGTAGTCGGCTAGTTTTTGAGCCGCACCACCCGGGTTCGATTCTCTGCGGAGCAAAAATTGTTGTTTTTTTGTCAAGTAGATGTCGAAACTTGTGTCTTAAACAGGCTATTGCCCAAAAAGAAAAAAGTTCAGCACCGGCCGGGGTCCGAACTCGGGCCTCGTGGCTGATAGGCAAGCACACAACCACTTGGCCATCCCGGGTGGCCGATTGGTGGCGGGTTGGGTAGTCGGGTGTACTACCTGCGTTCGAACCCCGCCATAGTGAAATTTTGCTTTTTGCCGAATCCAATTAATTTGATCTTTTGCATGATTGACAAAAAGAGCCCACCCGCCGTTCATGCTGTAGATCCCGTAATTCCACAGGCATCGCTTGTCTTCGTCCACCTCGCACGCACCCGACCAGCGCGTCTGCAAAATTGACAAAATTCGACGGAACCAGGAAAAGTGTAAGCACTTTGCTTTTAGCCTCAAAATAGCGTTAGGGCCAAAATAGACACGGCGATGACGAATTGTATCGAATTAGCCGGTTTCAACTACTCAAAACCCTGAAACATACCGGTTGCTCGAGGGCCTCGATGCCGGGGAAGAGGTGCCGGCCGGAGATCGGGCCCGGCATTGTGTAGATCAGGTCACTGAATAGAAAATGAGTTACTTTGCCTTAAAAACGCCGAAAGTACCCATTTTCCGTGCGCACGTTGACAAGGCCGGCCCGACGACGGTCCACCCGGTCGTCGTTCAGCGTTTGCGAGACTTTGAACTGAAAAATAAAGAAATCGTTGGCAGGAATCCACAAAAATGTGTTGTCAGTGCCTTTAAAGATTCCAATGTCGCCGAAAAAGCGACCTTGACAACGAGTACGGTAGGCGGTATCATGCGGCCGAATGAGAGGGCGATTTGGCTCTGGTTTGGGCGCAACTCGATGCGGGCATCCTCGTATTTCATGTCGTCCGTCGGCTAAAAAAAAGAGGTTTCGTCGAATTCCACAAAGACTCTCTGCTATCTATCCGCTGGCGCTAAAATGGAATTAAAATTAAGATGTTTCGCTCAAACCGTGAAAGAATGGCAAAATAGTAACCGTAGTTGGTTTATTCTCGCAGATTTTATAATTTTGTTATGATATTTTTATAACTAAAACTGTGTACACTCTATAAAAATTGACTATTTTTTGTTGTATTTCCTTGCGTTCATTAAATTTTTCTTCATAAATTTCAGCATGTATCTATTCCAAAAATATGTATGTTTCAGCACCTACGATATTAATGCACAATTTTCGATTAGGTAGTTGAGCCTTTGGTTTTTCCTACAAATTTCTCCTCGGCGATGGTCCATTCCTTCTTCCAGGTCTTCTCGTCGTAGACGATGAACTTCGCCTCGTCGATATGCAAATCCTTCGAGCAGTGGAGCAGCAGGGCCGAGTGAGGGGGAATCCGGCGGGTCAGCTAAATTTGTGACATTTTACGCTGATTTTATGATTGCCCCCAGGTAATATTGCCAAAGATACAAAACCGGCTCTTAAGGGACTAAAATAAAACATTTTTTTTGAAAAATTGTTAAATGTTCAAAACACTTTCCTGCAAAAAATTTTTTTGCTAGACTTTGCATGACGCCTAAAGGAAAACTAAGTTTTTTTTTGCATTATCGGAGGGGTACCAAATATTTTATCTTTAATATTCAATTTCTTTAAAATGTCGTTAAACTTCAGTTTGCTGAAATAACGATTTTCGATCAGGCTTTAATATTTTACGTTTTTGGATAGTTTATCACTAAAATACCAAAATACTTTACCAAAATACTTACGAGTCTATTACTAAGAACCTCCGATTTATAGAAAAAAAATTACAGTATCTGGTAACTTTAAGTGTTCAAAAACCTTTTACTTCCTTCTAGGCTTCAAAACGCAACATTGATTTTCAACCTAAAAAATACGACAATGTATTTTCCCATGCTATTCAAAAAAATAAATTTAGGTTTTTTAGATAGTTTTCCGCTTGAAATATAGATAAACGTGATTAAAATCACTATTAAAATACTTAATTTTCTATTACTAAATGCTCTGGACCGATAGGAAAAACTACGGTGATATTCCTTAATTTTTGTCTTGCCATTGTTGAAAACATTTTATCTTCATCTAGACTTCGAAACGAAACATTTATTTTTAACCTAAAAAATTCCAAAACGCTAAACTACAGCACTGACCACAATTTTGTACGAGATCTCGGCGTTGTAGGCGGGCTTCTTGATGTCGCCGTCTTTCAAGTGCAGTGAGGGCTAGAAAAATTCAAACATTTAAAATCTGAAAGTCGACTTTACCGTGATCTTGAAAAAGCCGTAGATGACCGTGGCGCCCGGGTCGGTGTGGTTGTAGATGAGCGGCTCGAGGGGGCGAAGTAACGGAGGACTAAAAAAAAGTTTTTGACTGTTCTAACGGGATTGTAAACTTAAGGTTCCTATGGATTTTCGAAAATGGCAAAGAATCTCTGCTAGCTTGCTCTGATCTATTTAATCTGAATGCCTTCTGATTGCGACTGGCAACTTGGTTTCTGGTTCGTGGGGTTTGTGGTTAGGGGGGGGGGCATCGTGAAAGGCCACGCCCGCACTCCTTGGACTTGGGGAATAGGCTTATTCCCCCAGCTAAGGAACCAGAACCGCAATTTTTTCCCGAATTGCCCCAACACAAGCATCAATTTTGCAAAAAAATCCGCATATGATGATTCGCCTTTTTTCAATTACTTTGTTTTCAGTTTTGGTTAATATTAAAGTTTTTCGACATTTTCAAAAACCCACCGATTGACTTCGGAGCTCGCCTCCAGCAGAGCGACTGAAAAACAGATGTTACAACGAAACGTCAAAATGATTGTTTGGGATAGTCATTAATACATCGCTGCACTGACCGTGAAACAAAATATTGGGTTTGATGATCCCTTTTATGATGATTCTGTTTATCCAATAGTATGTATTTTACTGGAGTTTCTAATAACTATTATTTAACCATATTGCAAGCGCAAATCGGTGCGGTTCAAAATACGGGCATTATCGTCGAAAATCGCTATTTATTGTGTGTTCGAGAAAAATGGTCTTCGAATTCGAATGTTATTTATATATTTGGTTTGTTGGGTTTGTTGCGCTAGAACAACGTTTGCTGATCACCTTGTCTTCAAAAATGTTACAAATTCGTATCGCTTATGCTGCAGCCGCAGGACGCAACGCGCGAAACAGATATGGGCTCGGGTTCTCCCGCTCTCTCTCTCTCTCTCTCTCTCTCTCTCTCTCTCTCTCTCTCCGTCGTTCTCTCCCTCTCTGTGTCGCTGATGCTCAGACAGATGAAACGTACACTGCCTGCGCTCGGCCTCCAGTTCATCGGCGGTCCATTTCGGCTTCTCTCCAGGCTCTTGCCCGTTCACATAGCCGTCCGACTGAAATTCAGTCATAAAAATCAATGTTCCGTCAATTTACACTAGCTGGCTGGGAAAAAAATAAGTTAGTGGTGCGGTGATCTTTAGCAGGTGGTTGACAACCGGCCGGGCCCGGCCCGGCCCGTTGTCAAGGCCTGATCTTTAGATAAATTTCGAAGAAAATTTATCTGACGGCGATGCGTTAGAAAATCACTGCAATTCTGACGAATTTAGCTTTTCCGCACGATTTTTAATTGGCATTAGCTTAAATGAACTACTTGTTGCGGGGGGAAACTAATCTTTGTTTTCCCCCACCGTTGTCTCCCTGTTAATAATAAAGGTAAGAGTTTACTTTACCCCCCCCCACAGCCGAAGGGTCTCAAAGTTGTCGGTATTTTCGCTTATTTTGTCGGGATTTTTGCAACGCCATTCGATAAAGCGTCGAAAAATATACTAAGAGTTTTAATTTGAGCCTACAATAATGTAAAATAAAAAAGTTATAGCCAAAAACTTCCGGCTGGGGGGGGGGGGGTAAAGTAAACCGTAGCCATAATAAATGCTGTATTTTTATAATGTTTTCGTAATTTTTGTTGCCAGAAAATACAAAAAATATTTTGAAAAATGCGGAAACTCGAAAATCTTGATCTTGTTTGGTAATTTGCATCCAATTTTGACCAAAAATTCGTAAATGTTCGAACATTTTACGATGAACTTTTTATATCTAAAAAAAACTGTGTGCAATGGTACAAAAAATTGTTTAGATTTTGTTATAGGACCACGCGGGATTACTGAGAAAATTAGCTTTTCCCTGCTAAAATCCCTCCCGCTAACAGACCAGTACCCAGTTTTATCACGATTTCAATTTGAAACATACGCTTGCAGCCCTGGTGTACCGCTCGACGGGCTTCTCCTGGACCCAGCCAACTTAAAAAGCTCCGTCAAAATTCATGACTAAAACCATACGAATTTCGGCAATCTCCTCCTTCCACTCGTCGAAAATGTCGCTGCCGCTGGCGCCTAATTTAATGGTTATCTCAGCAACTTCATCAAAAATTACCATAAAACTGCATGCACCCAACAAATAGCCATAGCCAGGCGTGGACACGCATTTTCTGCAAGATACAAGGAATTTGTAAAGGAACGAAACTTACCGTTGCGCGAAAGATGCGAATTGAAGGTACCAGATTTTTAGCAATTTTTGGTCCCACAAAATTTCCGGATACAGATTTGATGCTAATCATTTGCAATTCAGATATGGTGTCTTTTGTTGTATTTACTGCTTTTTGTAATGTTGTATACCGGATGTGAAAAAACACCCGTAACATTCACTCAACTTTCTGGAGTGTGAATTCGTGAAAACATACGTGGTGAAACTCTTTATTGTTTCGAAAAGGGCTTCGGTATAATCCTGGTAGCTCTATAGTCCTGCCATGCTACTCAGCGATGGCTCGCCAGTCGGCCAACTTTTTGGCATCGACCGTCACGCCGCTGGACCCCGTGACGGTCTGAAACAATGACATTGCGTGTATCAAAAAGTGCCTTACCCGAAGGGCTGCTTGTAACACCCCCTGGAACTCATTGATGTACTGCTGATTTGGCGGAACAGCCACCTAGAATCATGGTTGAGGTCCTGCAACACATTCGGAGACGTAGCGTAATTCCGGTCCCAGTAAAATACATTATGTTTTTTCTGCTTAAAAATTTTCGGTTTGTTGTTTTTTCTGACTATTTTAAATGGTGGAAAACCTATTCCCTGGCCAGTTTTGAAAATTGAAAGGGTTAAAAGAGGCTGAGGATACCAGAATTCATGCATTTTCACGCCCAAATCGTGAAAAAGAGGGGGTGGACCAGATTTCGGAGCCTCTTTAATTTACCTTCTCCATTACAAAGGTAAATGCCCATTCATTGATCAATGTGCCGCCGCTGAGCCTGTTTTGGGTGACAAATTGCGAGGTTGCAGTTTCTTTGGTGCAAACGCCATCTGAAGTTGCGGGGAATATTTGGCGCAAACCCCTAAACCTTTGTTATCTTTGCTAGCGGCGGCATCTGCCACAACGACTTCGCAGTAGTAATTCTGAAAATTATAATCGTCCGTGCGCTTCTGCACTCCACATTACGCTCCACTCCATATCTCCAAACTACGGACGTCGGCTTTAAAAAAGTCGACCCCCTCGAGCGGTTCGGATACAGGTCGGATCGGGCTGATTTTCACACCATTCGAAAGCTTTCGAAAAGGCGAAAAACAAGCGCTCTTCGCTTTACAATTTTTTTTTTCCACCAAGAAAACAAGCGCATTTTGTCCTAAACATTTTTTTGGGCCGCGTTAGATATTAAACGAATTCTTAAAGAAGCGTAAACCCAGTGTCGTCCTGTTAGCTTGAGCAAGCAATTCACCCGGGGATTTTGCATAAAAGCTGCAGTTTCATGGATTTTGGTCCAAAATTTACTGGATTAAAATACCTATATTGAAAATCGAAAAGTGCTTGTTTTCTCGCCGTTCCGAAAGCTTTCGATAAATGCCGAAATCGTCACAATCGGACAAAACTGCCGCCCGCTAGAGGGTTTTTTTTGGGATGCCCTGTAGAGGAAAGGGCAATCACCACGGAAACGTACCGGAAGGGTTAGGGGCGTGACGTTCTGGAGGTTGGCGGTATCGTAGCTGGTAAGACGACCGTCCTTTTTCTTGGCCGAATCGAACTATAAAGAGTAACTTGCGTCATAGCACCGACTCACCGCCTCGACCAAGCTCTTCCTAATCGCCGACCCACGAAGTGCAGCGGAAGCGCTCGACGGGCCCACCCAGGCCACGGGGATACTGTACTTAACTCTCACTTCGATCGGGGGCGAGTAACTATTTCCTAAAAAGATCATGGTAGTTTTCAGCATACAACTTTCTTTGGTTTTAGAAAACTTGAGGTAACTTTTTAAGCCTTTTTTTGGGAATTGCGGACATTGGGTTTTTGTACTCCCCACTTGCTCTAATTGCTTTACAGACTATGCAATTGTCATAAAGTGAGCTGCGGAATCGGGCCGTTAAGCAAAGCTATTTATCAGAAAGTTCGTGCGCAATATCAGATTTCAAAGCTTTTTATCTGCGGCGTTCACCGGTTCTTTCGTATTATCGGGGGAGGCGGAAGAATTTTTTTGCATTAAGCTAGAAATGCTTAGTACCTTCATGGGACATATTTCTATAATGATCGTAGGAATTTAAACCTCTATTTTAACAAGAACAACTACCTTAAAAATTCGCAGAGTTTTGAAAAGCCGAGATTTTGGTCAAAAAATGGGCCATTTTTGGTCGGAAAATTTATACAGGGTGTCCCAATAAAAAAGGTCACGCTGGCATTTCGCCATTTCAAATCCGATCGACTTGAAATTTTGAACAGAGCTGCGGAAGGGAATTTAAAATGTTCACAGAAACTTTCAGCCCGATCGGTACAGTAGTTTTCGAGTTATAACCAAAATACTGTTGTTTCAACACTTTTGCTTCATTTTTCGGCTATCTTTTTGGACTTTGCATCAATTAACATAAATTTCGGCCCTAAATCCCTCATTCTTCTTAACATCGGGGATGATAACACCTTGTTAAAATGATTTAAACAACCAATTTCCAAAACGAATTTTACGAAATAAAAAATTTCCTGGGGTAAAAAAGGGTCGGCGCTTCATTTTTGCCATACATTCCAAGGCTCAATTCCGACGAAATCCATGTTAAAACCGTAAAATAAAGCTTGTTTTTGCTATAACTCGAAAACTACTGTTCCGATCCGGCTGAAAGTTTCTGTGAACATTTTGAATTCCCTTCCGCACCTCTGTGCAAAATTTCAAGTCGATCGGATGTGAAATGACAAAATGCCAGCGTGACCTTTTTTATTGGGACACCCTGTATATTTTTTTATTTTTACGTTTAGGGATCGTAAAAAACAATTTAGAAACAGTTCCGCTAATTACATTTGAAAAATTGGATGTGTTAGAAGAGTTCTCAAATCGAGAGTCTTGATATGATTCTTGGCTACGCGTTTCTTTGAAAGCGACGATCCATACCCGAGATACAGCATTGGCAGACGCCAGCCAGGAGGGCAACGTAGACAATCTTGGCGAGCATTTTTCAAGATGTGATCGCACTCGGGGCACGAGCCCCTTTTATATCGCCCGGAGTAGGGTCGACCCCGGAATTTCGGATTTGTCAGCCCATCTTGCCGTGGTTTTGCGGCCTTTGACAAAATCACTGGCGATGAAAAGGACGGTCGGCCACCTTTGAATTCAATCTGAAACCGAAAGTTCCATCTATTGAACGCGCCGGAGATTGGGGGTGGTTATTATTTTTTTTGTATTTGTCATACAGCGACACGTCATCCTTCGGCAGTGTTAATCACGGAAATTTCAAAATGCAGGAGATTGCACGGAAGGGAAAATCCGTGCCACAGCCATGCGGGGGCCGTGCACCCGCCACGCTCGCGGGGCGCGCGCCATGCATGGCGGGCGCACGGCCCCCGCTGGCGGGGCGCGCGCCATGCATGGCAGGATCGCGGCCCGTGCGTGGCAAGATCGCGGCCTTGCTCGACATGTGCTTGGCCCTTGCTCGGCTGTTCCATGGATTTTGTTATTAATATTGTATATTTTGCTTTTAATTCTGTATTGTGCACGCTTTTTCATTTGTAGTCTACAATGATAATTGCATAATATTTATTCGACAAGTAATCGGCAAGTATAGAGTTCATCAATGTCAGAAGATAGAGAAGAAATCACAAACAAAAAGGAAATAGAAAGTATCACAATCAGAGGAAAAAGTATTCTTACTACGCACAACACTTGTAAAGATGGGATCGGATGGGAAGGGTCAGTGTTTCATTTTTAAACTAGTTTTAAAATTATTTTATAAAATCAACGAACCTCTTGATTGCCTAAACTTTAGTTTGTAACTTAAGTTCATCGTATATATTGTTAAAACTACCTTGAATGCTCCAATTTCCTAAATTAGGGCCGGGTCAGGGAAGGGGGGGCGTCATTTCTCTGCCGATGTTGAGTCTTCGATTCCCTGCTCAGGCTTCTTCTTTCACTGAAGGAAGTTGCGACCGTCCGGTTAAGTACCTACAAAACAAAATAAAAAGTTTTTTTGAATGAATTACCGTGGCTTCGAAGCGTGTTTCCTCAACGGTCACCAGTCGGCCTGCAGGTTTCCGTCCTAGTGATATTCGCCATGGTGGTAGCTAAATAAAAACGATAATAGCGGAATAAGCAATCCCTGTAGATCTGGATTACATTAGAAACTTCTTTTATTCTATTTACATTTTTATTTTATATCGACCAAGAGATTTAAAAACAGCTCAAAATATTGTGGTTGTTTCCGTGTCAGCGGGTGAGAAAGGCAAATTTTGTTTAGTTAAGCTTATACCTGTCTATTAATGTATTAAAAATGCTCTAAGAATGTTTTTAGACAGTTTTTGGCCATTTTGGTAATTTTGGTAACGTTTTCGATGCAAAACGGACTTCTTCTAAACTTTTCTAATTTTATCTGAAGTCATTTTCGTTTAAGAAAGTGTAGAATGCTATAAAAATGGCTTTATTAAATAATCTTTTAATTGCTTCTCCCCTAAATCATCATCGCACAAAAATTACCTTGCTCCCCCGCTGAAACGGAAGCACCAAAATGTCCCCCGCTAACGAACCAGAACAAATCAAATTACGTACCAGACACTAAATGCGTGTTGCTCCTTCCTTCTAGCCGACCGGCCCTTCCAGCACTCAATCTCGACGTTTTGATTCCCAGACGCGCCTAAAAAATATAACTAGGAAAAAGTTAGTACTTACCAACCTACACGCGCTTCAAATATATTCGTCACACTGGCAACATACGAGGGATTGCGCAACGACCTAATAAAATCCATAAACGTAGCAAAACCTATGGCTTACTGATGAACCTTTATTGATGGTGATTCCGCAACGTCTGTCCATTGTTATCGCTTTCTTGACTCTCTGAAAATCAAACATCGGTATTGATTTTCAACAAAAACCTGTCAAAAGATACGGCAAAGGCTAAATAAACCTGTGAAGCTTTTCACACTTTCAAATTGTAGACGCAGATTTGAAATATCCTACTATATATAAAAAAATAGTGTCTGTGTGTGTGTGTGTGCCACTTTGCATCCACTTCCGTCTGTCTGTCCGGAGGATATCTCAAGAAGGGACGGGTATTAGGCTACGTATGATACGTCATTAGGTGCGTAATGGTCTAGGGATGACTGCACACATATCAGATTTTTAAAAGTTAGCCATTTTCGCTATTAAATTTAGGTTTTTGTAAAAATCTCTTTGTTAGGAATAATTAGCATAGAGCGGAATTGGGTGGTCGCCTATATAAAGAGGCAGAAACGGTTATTTTCATTTTTTATCTTCTGATTGAATGGAGGACAATTATGCAAAGGGTAGAATACATAGTATGGGGTCCGAGACGGGGCCAGGGTTGAAAAGTCGCGAAGCGGCTTTTCAACCCTGGTATATTTAAAAAACTTACTTAAAGTAGCAATGAAGAGCATGCATGAAGAAACAATGTTGAAAATAATAAATCGCGTTCAAATTGCGCCGGAGGCGACGTATTTTACTATCGACGTCTGCCGCGCCTTAGCCGTGCACGGGCCGAGCATGGCTAGCGCACGGCGCGCGCTCGGCGGGTCAGTGGCGTCCCTCCCCCCAGCCGAGGGCAATCCATGCGCGGCGCGAGCATGGCAACTGCGTGGCCAGTCCGCGGCAAGTGCTCGCGCACGGCGCGTCCGTGGCTGGAGCATGGCGCGTGCACGGCAGTCGCAGGGGCCGTAGACTAAGGGTACTTAGACTGTTTTTTTTACTTCTTCTAAACATAAAACTCTACGAATTGTTATTAAACCACAAAATGTCGATTTTGCGTCCAAATAAAGACGCTTTTAGGCGCATATTTCTCAAAATAAAATTAATAATTTTTAATGCAATAAAAACTTTACAACTTTTATTTAAACCAACCACAAAATTTTCAGCTAAAAAACCGGCATTCGAGTTCAGATTAGAAATTTTTCCAGTTTTAGGACAGTTTTTGTACCTGAAACACAGTTATATTTTACAAAAACACCAGTAAAGAAAAATACTCTCGAAAAGCCCAGTATATGCAAGCAAAATTTTCGAGCTGAAATTTGGTGTAATGGCCAAATCGTGAAGCTATAAATCGCGCCTAAATCCGACAAAAATATCAAAATTGAAATTCCAGAAAGATTTCTTGACTTACTACAACGTTATTTTTGACAACCCGACCCCAGATTTCCCCCGATGCACGAAATCTAATTTTTAAAGAAACCTCCCGTGGACCCAGACCATCCATGTGAACAGGGGGACTGCCAATCTTCTATGAGATTTTTTGCTTTCTTTTTTAAAAGTTTTTCTTTTCCAATATTTTGTTTTGGTTAGCCTGCAATAACGTTTTTATTGAACAAGCCGACCCCCAGTCCACGAAACACAATTTTTAAAGAAGTTTTTCGGCACGGTATTTCTTTGTGCGTTTGGTTTCCGGTCGCCATTGTCAGAGATCGGGCAAGAAGACAAGAGTTGTGTTACGATGAAATTGTAAGGTCGTCGGATTTGAAAATTGATGTTTCAGACGTAACACATAATTTTGAATAGGGGGCTCGTAAAAAGCAAAGCCGATGCCGAATACAATAAAAACAACACACCTTTTTTAATAAAAATTTACCTCTAAAAATCAAATAGTTAGTGGCTTATTTTATTTTGACGAAATTTCATTTTGTCGAAATATATTTTGTATAAATTCCATTTTGTCGAGTTTTCGATGTGTTCATCTCAAACGGCTTGCAATTTCAAATGATACTTCGACAAAATGAAATGCTGTCAATACAAAATTTCGATATAACGCTTTTTCGACAAATGATATTTCGACAAATTGAAATTTCGACATTGTGATTTTCGACAAACCGATAGCAAATCATCGCACGACCCTGTTTGGACGTGAAAATGCTTGATTTAAAAGGTCTGGCGCTATTTCGGGAATCCTCACCGAATTTTGATCATATTAGACGTTTTATTTATTAAAATTGATGAGAGAATCACGCAGATCGAGAGATTGGGTGCCATACAAGGCATTACAACAGGTAATCGCCGCACACTCAAAAAGTCGTTTTCGCCCCGAGAACATTTCGGTTTACACAAATATTTTACTTTTTTCGTAATCAAATAACTTTTCTGTTATTTCTCGGCAGTAGCCTTTTGTGGTTCTACACCGGTAACGTGGTCTTTGTACGAAATCGTGGTCTTTGTACGAAATCGTGGTCTTTGTACGAAATCGTGGACTTTGTACGAAATCGTGGTCTAATGGACGCCGATGCGGGTAACGTGGTCTTTAATCGATATCGTGGTCGATTGCCGGCATCGGGGTCTTTAAAAAATGGAAAAATCGGCGATTTTTTGGGCCTGTTGAAAACGTGGTCTTTAAGAATCCAGGTTCGGACCGGCTAAAGACCACGATTCCAAAACGACCGGAAAAGTCCCCAAATCGCTGGAAAACGTGGAAATTTCACCAGTATGATCCGGGTACACTCGTATGTTGAAAAAGTTTAAAATTGACTGTTTCAAGAAGCCGGTAAAGCCGAAAAACGCGATTCCGGTGTATGTAGACTACGTCGAGGGGGAAAGACTGTCGGGACCGACCTAATCAATCATTTTAAGCTACAAACAAATTCTTTGTATATTTTAGGACCCTCTATTCGTTCAAGAAATTTTGAGAAAACATTCAAGAAATTTTGAGAAAACGTCTAAACTCTCGAAAACTAGCTTTCATTCAATGTTCCACTGTGAAAACTACGTTTCATATTTGTTTTTGCCATAACTATTTTGTATTACAATATTTTGACTTAAAACAAAAACTCTTCGTATATTTTCGATGATGGCGTTGAAAAAAATCCCGAAAAAATCACAAATCTATCCAAGAGTAACCTTATTCAAAAGTGTTCCAAAAGTACTGTTTCAACTGTTTCCAAAGGTCGTTGAATCACAATTTTTGAAACGTTAGAGCTTATTTTAGTGTTCTGCAATTTAAAAATACCCAAACTTCATTTTCCCATAAAAGTCGCCGCAAAAATATTTCGGAAGTGTTTGCTAGCAGGTCTTACTCAGAAAAGTATTGGCATTTGGCCGCCTCTTTTCCAATCGAACCGAAATTTTTAGGGCAGGTACGCCAGGCTATAAACCACCAAACGTGCTAGGTTAGAAACATACTGGTGAAATTGCCACGTTTTCCAGCGATTTGGGGGCTTTTCCGGTCGTTTTGGAATCGTGGTCTTTAGCCGGTCCGAACCTGGATTCTTAAAGACCACGTTTTCAACAGGCCCAAAAAATCGCCGATTTTTCCATTTTTTAAAGACCCCGATGCCGGCAATCGACCACGATATCGATTAAAGACCACGTTACCCGCATCGGCGTCCATTAGACCACGATTTCGTACAAAGACCACGATTTCGTACAAAGACCACGTTACCGGTGTAGAACCCCTTTTGTTTTTGACCATTCTCCGCACGCACGAATTTTGACTTTCGTGCCCATTTAAGGTAGCGTCTAAATTTGGCGGCCCCGTTCCTGTGCTTTCTGATTCGTTGCCGTGGTACGTGTATCTTTGAAGGAAAGGAGATTCGTCGAGTGTCAGCCAGTATTTCGTGTGGGTTACCTGGCGGGTCCTCAAGAAAGATCGCGCAACGCGTCTTTTGCCCGATACTTTTCAAAATCCCCCCAATCCGCAGAGACAAACAGCATGGAAACACCGATCACGCCATCAGCATCATCATCACCACTCTTTCCCTGCCGCTTTTGACCAATCCCTTGGCCCCCAACAGCAGCATTTGTTTACATTGAAATGAGACTGTTGGGGCGGCAGCGAAAAAATGTGTTGCATCAATCGAGTATAGGTTCTGCCCCGGGATCAACGATAATTGTGAGGTCAAGCATATAGGCATACACCCAAAATTAGCGGCAATAAGGCCCTAAGCAACGCGACGCTCCTATCGACTCAAAAATGTATGGAATCAAAACTTCTAGGCCTTATAAGTCTAAAACTAAGGCGAGTCTTAAAAAAAGTTTGTTCCAACTGTGTAGAATGGAACGTGGCGATTCTAATGATACCAATCACTAAGAAAACCGAGTTCAGAAAGTATCAAGACGAAGGCTGTTTTGGTTGGCGACTTTGTGAAAGGTGGTATTTCGGAGGGCTGACCTGCTGTATTTGGTATCGTTCGAACCGTAAAATTCTACTCTACAATAGTTCATATTCAGTTTTCAATATTAAGTCGGTTTGAAAAAGTTATAAGAGCTAAAATTTTTTGGCGCGCATTACGCCCGGCTCCTATCGACGCTTTAGCGCAGATCTACATTCAATAAACTGCTGGCTAAACAACGAAAGGGTTGCTGCTGAAAAGTAGCAGAAAATAGATATCATTGCGAAAAATTACAAAATCATTGAGAAAAACGGAAATATTGGGGCCGGGGGTGGGGGTGGGAGGGGGGCGAAAGCGATTTACTGTAAAATGCCTTCATATTGAAGGTTGAAAGATTCCATTCGTCTTGATACAGTCTGTGTTGGGCCGTTTTTTTGCCGATTCGGAATCACGTTTCCAGATTTGCTGAAAAGCCGCATGTCAAAAGGCCATACCAGGTGCTGCTACTGTATATGTCTGCTACGCGGCGGGGAAAAACGTAAAAACAAGAAAGATCATTATTTTTCGACGGGGTTTGCTTATACTTCCGAAACCGGATTCCCGAAATTTGGTTTCTCGAAAATCGGCGTCCCGAAAAATCTGAGCACCGAAAATGATATCATTTATTTTATGAAACCTTTTCTCGGAAATTTTTCCGGTTTTCCGATTTCAGAATTGCTCCCCTCAATTTTTTATAGATTTTTTATTTGTACAGTTGAACGACAGCAAATCGCTTATTTTGCTACCCGGCAATTCATTCATTTTCATGAAACATTTTCTCATTATTTTTCCGACCTTTTTAGAATTTGGCTGCAATTTCTGTGCTCTGTTCCGTTATTATTGTTGTTACCTCAATTCTTGTTTCACTAGGCGCTTTTCATTTTCAAAACGACATTTGATCAGAATGCCGCGCTTGATTTTTTATAGATTTTTAATTGTATGTGCTAACTCCGATGAATCGTTTATTTCATTAACCTCCAGTTCATTTATTTTTGTGAAGCATTTTTTCAGTAATCTTTGTCCGTTTTTCCTGAGAATTTCGCCGCAATTTCTGTGCTCTGTTCCGTTGGCACCTCACTGCGTTGGCAGGTCCAGAATCCATCAAATCATCTGGCGAGTCAGGAGGTTTATTTCGAGCCCTCCATTAATTCCCTCTTTTCCGCTGCCGTTCTATTGACAGGCCGTTGGTGATGACCGTACTGGCGTCAATGACTCTTTTATTTCAATTTCTGTGTGCCGGGGTCTTTTGCAGGTGATGTGGCGGCTGATGATGTTGACCTTTCTACACCTCTTCCCTTCTCTACACTCCATTCCACACCTCTAATTGCGGCCAAAAAGTTACCCCGATCAAGCGTCCCCAATCGCCGGTCCGTCAAATGCACCCAGCCCCGCAAATAGAGCAAATTTCAAGACCAAAATGTGTCAAAAGCCGTTCTAAAGGGGCGTGAAAGTCAAAGTACAGTAGCGGGTAAAACGATGTCCCCTCGGGAAACCGCTTGCCGTTCAAAATTTTATGAAACTTGGCATCTAGGTTAATTTTGTACGGAGAATCCGATGGCAGCATCAAAATTGGCTAAACATTTGATTTTAGCGGCCAAATTTCTATTTTAATAAATTTGGTGAAATAAACTGTTATCTGGGGAATTTTCGGGTTTAAACCATGTTCATCGTGTTCGGAAGGATCGAAAACTACCAGTCCCGATTGTGCGAATTTTTTGCGGCTCGGTCAGCCGAAGGTTGCTGCTGTGCGGGCCAGATTGCCAATTTTTTTCCTGACAGTATCGGTTGACCTAGTAGTCAAATATAAAGTGTTTTTACATTGTTGTTAGTAAGTTTTAACTATAATTAAAGCAGCAAGACTTTCGAAAAATATTTGAAAAAGTCGAAAATTTGGTCATTTTGGGTCCTTTTCCCCGCGAAACCTAAAGGTTCTATAGCATTTTGCGACCTGAAATTTAATTTTTTGATTAAAATTTGTGTAGTTTTATGCTTAGGAAGGCTTGTGCCGAAAAAAATTTGGTCCCGCCCCGGGAATTCTAAACAACCAAAACAAGGTTCTGAAGATTGTGGTAAGCCCGCCGATTCAAGGGCTGTCGAATAACGTAACCATCGTTCCGTTCCGATACGTCCTGCGTCGGGTTAGAGGGTGTTTTTTGGGGAGCCTGTATTAAAATTCGCAAAAACAAACGTAGCTCAAACTTTCTAAAATTAAGTTTCAAGCTATTTCAAAGAGAAACGTACCTTTTCAGCAACATGTCATTCGGATTTTGTAGCACCAGCAGCCCAAAACCATGTTGGATAAACAGCCACAGCGGAAACAAACATATTTTTGCATTTTTTTGGTTTTGAACGCCTCGATTTGGGATGACTTGGGCAGGGCGCTATACAGGCTCCCCCCTCTAGCGGCGCCCAGACGTGTCCGATTCTCGCCGTTCAGGTATCTATCGAAAGCTCTCGAAAAGGCGAGAAAACATGGTGGGTTCATTTTCTTTATTATGTATTTTTATTGGCGAATTTTACCTCCAAAATCCATGAAAACGGCAGATTTACGCGAGATCCGCATGCTAATTGCGAAATTCCTATTGAAAAGATACCTGTTTTTTAGAAAAACGCTGAATATCGGACGAATCACAATAAATTTTAGAAAATGAAGCCCGCTTGTTTTCTCGCCTTTTCGCGGACGTTCGAATGGTATAAAAATCATCCTGATCTGAGCTTCCCACGGACCGCTAGAGGGCGGGGGGTGGTTTTGGGACACCCTGTATGAGAGGAATTACGGTTACACCCAAATTATTCACGAAAAGCAAAAAAAAATTGCAAGATACTATAACTAGGAACGTTCAAAAACCAGAACGAACCGACTGGACGGCGTAGCGCTCCGTACTGTGGCGTTGTGGCGCATAATTTAGTTCCGCAAGTGCAGTTTTTGTATTTAAAAACTTTGATGGCCGGTGAAAACCCAAGCAAGGCGGTAACTCTTTGGCAATAAGGTAGAATTCTCATTCAAAATATCACCTTCTGCATCTTTTCTTTCAGCGTGAATTTCTAAAAACAGCCCGTCCTGTTTTGTGTGATTTCTGCTACAGCACCCCCGTGGCAAAGTAAATACTCTCCCCCCCTCCCCCCTGATCATATCACTTTTGCGGTGTTGGTTTTTTGGGGGCCAGGCGAAATGGGGCGGGGCCCAATACAGGGGAAAGCTGGAAAAAACGGGTTGCAAACCGATGGCCAGGCGGATTTCTCTAAAGATCAGCACCGTGTTTGTCGATTCCAGAAGATGAGCAGAAAAATTGGGCGACTGGGAGACAGTATTTAGGAAAGGTCGGAGCGGGCAGAGGGGGCGGGGCTAAAGTTTTCCCTTGTTGATAATATATCAAGGTCCTACCCTATATAATTTGGGGCCTACCTTTGTCTACTATAACACAAAGGTTTTTGAACCTTCGATAAAATTTAGGATTTAGTGCAGCCCCCCCCCCGCCCTAGGCAGTTTCCGCCTTATGTATCTCGGTTCCCCTTGGTCCCACTGGGCTGTAAGATATACCAAAATACTACCCAGATCAACACAAACATTTTGGTATGCTTAACACACCTGTAGATGAACAGAGAGCCGCGATACAAGAGTTGCGGGCCGGCTAGCGGGTGTACAATACCGAGATGTTTCATCCAATTGGCTGTAAAAATAGCTGGTAATGTTCCACAATAGCGAAGTTGGATTTCTCCGGATTTAGTAAAATTTAAATGCTTCAGCTAGATGGCTTCAAAAAATGCTGCACGAAATACAGGAAAATGCCCTTTGTCCATTGCTGCTATCGCCATTTTTCTTATTTTCAATTTCGTGCCGTTTCATAAGTTTTTTGAGATTTTTAGATTAAATTAAATTTGTAAAGAGGTAAATTAAAATGCAGAAATTAATTAAATAATTTAAAGTGGACTAAGTTAACAAGTTAATTAATAGTATTAAGGATCGGCCTGGAGTTAAACGATGCATAAATCAATTAATACTATTACGAAAAGTAGCGGAAGAAAAGTGGATTGATGGGGTATGTAGATGATTTTGAGAACCGTGGTTAATTTTATTGTAAAACAACTGAAATCTCTCTCGCGCTCTCTCTCTCTCTCTCTCTCTCTCTCTCTCTCTCTCTCTCTCTCTCTCTCTCTCTTACTCTCTCTCTTTCCTCTCTCTCTCTCTCTCTCTCTCTCTCTATCTCGCTCTTTTCACTCTCTCTTTCCCTCTTTCTCTCTCTTTCACTCTCTCTCCGCCCTCTTTCTCGCTCTCTCTCTCTTTCGCGCCCGATTTTTTTCGATTTCCGAGATGTTGATATTAGCTTCTTTTGATGTCGAAAACTCGAGCTTTTAAAACATTTCAGCTTGATTTATTCTTCTTAATGGCAACTTCCAAATTTAGGACACCTCGATCAGTGCTGAAACACATGGGTGACACGCCGAAGACGTCAACGGCTTCGGATACAGGTATTTAACAAACTAAAATTCTTCCCTTTAAAAAATTAATCGATACCTATCACAAGCAAGAATCAAGGATTTTAATGTATTCAGCCACTTATAGTAATTAGAAAATAAAATAAAAATGAAATTTAGGCTCAACCGCCAAAATCTGCTCCTCGAAAGGAGTGACGAAAATCTCGATTGCCGACGCCCAAGCCTTCGGCGATACTCGGTATGTACATAAAACATTTTTTTGCGAGATCAAAACTTTTTAGTAAATTCAAGCACAATCTGATTTTCCACGGCCAACAGTTTACGGTCGTCGTCTTCTCGGTGCAGGTAATTTTTCAGTATTTTCCAAACATACAACCATTATGAAAGTAAAATTTCAAATGTATTTGAATTTTGTTAAAATAAAATCAAAATTAAAAGTTTTTGAAGCAATGATTTGGTTCTTTTTCAAAAATAAAATAGAAACTGAAGGCATTAATTTCAGCCCGAAAAAAAATGTAATGGAAATTTTAAATCCCGAAATTTTTGAGGTTTTTGATATTTCCAAAACGTCAATCATTAGAACATCAAAAAATCTACTAGGCAAAATTTATCAACAAGCTTTACAAAAAAGATATGGTTTAAAAATATGAGCACCACATAGGACAAGATTGAGTTACCAGATACTAGATTTGCTAGATTTTTTGCCAGCTAAGAGCCGTAAATTCTTGACCCTCTTTTGGAGGATGCCCCCTGCTCTGCCATTTTTCTACACAAAATTAGTGACAGATGTACAGTCGCGATTAAAGACATTGGTTGAAGTTGCTATATCCAGTTTTTTGCAACATTAAAATTTGCAAAAATTTGATGGCTAAATTCGCGAACAAAGGCAGGGTGCCCCAAAAAAGGGTCAGGCTGGCATTTTGCCATTTTGAATCCGATCGCCGTGAAATTTGAGTAGGGATGCGGAAGGAGGTACAATGTTCTCAGAAACCTGTATAAAGAATAAAAATAAAAAGGAACTTTATTTTGCCTTTTTAACTGGGATGCCGGAATTCGGCCTTGGAACGCCGACCCTTTTTTATATTAGGCAATTTTTTATTTTACAGAATTTTTCTTGGCCGTAGGCTATTTAAGTAATTTTAACACAGTATTATCAACCATGTTGTGTAGAGGAATAAGGGATTTAGAGTCGGAAGTCGAAATCAATTGATGCATTGTCCGGAAATATGAGGCGAAACTGTTGGAAATACAGTATTTTTGGAATAACTTGAAAACTACTTTATCGATCCGGCTGAAAGTTTCTGTGAACATTTTAAATTCTCTTCCATACCGGTGTTCAAAATATCGTATCTTGCAATGGCGGGTAAGACTTTAGCCGAAGGGTCTCACAGTTTTCAGTATTTTCGCTTTATTTGTCGGGATTTTTGTAACGCCATTCGATCGAGCATCGAAAAATATAATAGAAGTTTTTATATGAGCCTACAATTATGTAAAATAGAAAAGTTATAACCAAAAAATTCAGGCTAGGGTGAAATGCCAGCGTGATCTTTTTATTGCAAATCCCCTGTATAATAAGGCCGGTTCCCTTTCAGATTGCATTCTTCATTCTGTTCGGCATCTTTGCCCGCTACGACAATGAGTCGATGCCATCGAGTGGGAATCCGGATACGGAGAACCCGCTCACCGTCACCTCCACATATCCAAGTAAGTGCAATGTTTCATAAAAAAGTATCGTTTTGTTGACTAGCAACAGCATTAATCGGCACATTGTCGTTTTCAAGCGCAATTCCTTCAAAACTGCCAATGAAAGGCCATTCGAATTCTGCCGCAGCCGCGACACGCAACGCACCCGCATCGCCGTGAAGTACGCTTAACATTCATCAATGTTGCCCGCCGCGTTTTGCACGCGTCGCGATTTTCGCCAAGACGCATTTTCCGGAAAATCATTTTGTCGAGATGCGATTTTGTAGAAACATCACTATGCCGAGATTCTATCGTATTTTTTTGAAATTTCAGTTGTCCAATATAATTTTCGAGATTTTATTTATCGAAAATCATTTCATTTTGTCGAATATAACATTCTGCCAAAATTTTGTCGAAATATCATTTTCCCCAAAATTTCACGTTGACCAAATCTCTTCTTTTTGACAAAAGTTGATTTGTCAGCTATAATTGTTTCCAAATTTCAGTTGACGGGAATCGATTTCGTGAGATAAAATTGTCAAAGAGTTAAAAAGCCGAATTCAAAGCGTGAAAATAATCGTAAAAACCTCTCATTTTGCGTAATTTGTCCCATTACTGTAGCTACTCTTTAAAGGGGCTCCGAAATCTGGTGCACGGCCCCCTGCTGTGATTCCTGGAAAATAGCCAGATGCAGCCGCAACGCGACCGCGCCACATCCCCTTTTGCCCCTATTTGGAGGCGAAAACGCTTGAATTTCAAAATTCTGATACTATTTTCGGAATCCTCACCGTACTTTGATCATTCCAGACTTTTAAATTATGAAAATTGACCAGAGAATCACCGAGATCGAGAGATTGGGTGCCTTACAAGGCATTACGACATCGAATCGCCGTGCACTCAATATGTCGTTTTCGCCCTAAAAAGAATTCGGTTTTTCTCAAACATTTTACGTTTTTTCGCAATGAAATCACTTTTCTGGCACTTCTCGGCAGTGACCCTTGCGTTTTTTGACCAGTAGGTTCAATCCCCGCACACACGAATTTTGACTTCTGAGCCCCTTTAACTTATTATATACTCCTTAGTACATGAATTCCTTAAACCTATAGGAAACTAATAGAATCAGCTGATTCTGGCATAAAAAGTGTTTCTTGGTGCAAAAGCATCATCCTTCTTCGACCTGGTTCAATAAATCTTGGTAACCTAGTTGATGAAGTTCCCGAATTAATTTGGAAACGACTATAAAAATCAAAGCGTTAAATCAAAAATCATTTTCGTCACTCGCTAGCTCTCTCTCACTCTCTCTCTCACACACACACACCTCTCTCTCTCTCTCTCTCTATCGCTCGCTCTCTCTCGCTCTCTCTCCCTCTCTCTCTCTCTCACGCTCTCTCTCTCTGGCTCTCTCTCTCGCTCTCTCTCTCTCTCTCCTTCTCTCTCACTCTCTCCTTCCCTCTCTCTGTCGTTTCATTCTGTCGAAATATCATCATGTCGAAATGACGTCGAATCGTCGAAATACCATAGCTAATATTAAACTTATTATGTACTCCCTAGCATACCAATTGTTTAAACATATAGGAAACTAATAGAATCGACTGATTCTGGCATAAAAAAGTGTTTCTTGGCAGACAAGCATCATCCTTCTTTGAGCTTTTTTAATACCAACTCTTCGCACGTCATTTGATGAAATTCCCGAATTAATCTAGAAGCATCTATAAAAGTCAAAGCGTTAAACTCCAAAGAATCGTATCGTTTAGTGTACCAGGACACTCACGTGATGATCTTCGTCGGCTTCGGCTTCTTGATGACGTTTCTGAGGAGGTGAGAAAATCGCTTTAGCGTAGTTTTTACTTTAATTTTTTACATTTTACGTAGTCTTTTACTTTTAATTTCATTCAATTTACTGTAAACCATTTTTATTGAACGCAAGTATGAAACGTAATTAACGATAATTCATGACAACACATTTTTCTTAAAGGGGCTCCGAAATCTGGTGCACGGCCCCCTGCTGTGATTCCTGGAAAATAGCCAGATGCAGCCGCAACGCGACCGCGCCACATCCCCTTTTGCCCCTATTTGGAGGCGAAAACGCTTGAATTTCAAAATTCTGATACTATTTTCGGAATCCTCACCGTACTTTGATCATTCCAGACTTTTAAATTATGAAAATTGACCAGAGAATCACCGAGATCGAGAGATTGGGTGCCTTACAAGGCATTACGACATCGAATCGCCGTGCACTCAATATGTCGTTTTCGCCCTAAAAAGAATTCGGTTTTTCTCAAACATTTTACGTTTTTTCGCAATCAAATCAGTTTTTTAGCACTTCTCGGCAGTGACCCTTTCGTTTTTTGACCCGTAGGTTCAATCCCCGCACGCGCGAATTTTGACTTCCGAGCCCCTTTAAAGGCTAAATACTTCTTAAAAATGACAGAGAATACTTTACTTTGCCCCCCGCCCCTCCATTTTTCAAGACTGCCAAATGGCAGCCCTAGGTCTCAGCTGTTATCTCCGAGCCGGGAATTGCGAAAATAATAAATATTATAGTTTATACCATTAAATGCACGTCTTACAGCTTTGCCGAATTTTGCTTGTTTTTGATAAAACTTTTTATATGACATTATTTTGAGCTGATATTAAAACTCGTACTTATTTAGTGAGTATATTTTTTGCTTCTCCACCGAATGGCCTTCCAAAAACCCCAAAAAATCGCAAAAATTTGGGAAATTGGAAGACCCTTTGACTTGGGAGGAGGGGGCAAAGTTTAGCACTGAAGACCGTTTTCGAAAAAATGTTTTATAACTTTTAGAACTTAGAATAGATTTTTTTCAATGAATTTTATCCGTCAAGGAAATCGATTTCCACAAACTTTACTTATAACGAATTTATAGTTTTACACACCTTATAATTTTTTGATTACATAATAAAAATTCTTTCCAATTCTAATAGTGATATTTTAATTCCAGGTACGGCTTCTCGGCGCTGTCCATCAACCTCCTACTGGCCGTAATTTCAATCGAATGGGCGTTGCTTATTCGCGGTTTTGTATCCGACGATTTCCGCGCGAGCGGCAAATTCCAGATTGGACTTCAGAGGTATTTGGCATTTAATTCTATTAAACGATGCATACATGTAAAATAATACAATTATTAATCCTCAAGCTATCTAGCTGGTCGGAGCACTTTCAGGGTGAATGTTTCAATTTTTTTGGGCGTATCTTCCGAAAGAGAGTCCACCAATTTCTCGCGTTCGCTAACTATACTGGATGAACAAAAAACCATTTTGGGTCGAAAAGAATCAATTTTGGACTTAAATCAAAATTAAGTTCAATTAAATTAGTTAAATATCATCAAGATTTGTGAAGCTTTTATGCTTAGGCATAGCTAGAAAAGGTAGAAACGCATCGACAAATTATAAAAAAGATCCTAGGCCTCGGCGAAAAAGAACCGATTTTTCCAATGTTTCAAAAATTTTCGTAATCAGCTGTGGATGGAGTCCTATAATATGGTTGGCTGTGTAACCATTGTCACATTCATCACGTCTCGGATTTTCAGTATGGCGAATTTTCGCTATTTTCTCGGGGATTTTGCAACGACATTCGTTAGAGCATCGAAAAATATACTTAGAATTTTTGTTTTAGATTATTTTAGATTATAACCAGGGTTGAAAAGCCGCTTCGCGACTTTTCAACCCTGGCCCCTCTGCGGGGCCTTTTGATACACGGGGACTGCATATCATAATTTGCATTAATATTACGAATTACGTTAGGGAAAGGCACCACAGGAATTACTTGAGCAACCGACGCGGAACCCCGCAGAGCCCAGAATGAGCCGAATTATAGCCGTATGCAAATTAGTCTATTTCCATATGTTTTTAAATCGCTAAAATAAGGTATAAAACGTCATTTTAGTAAAAATCTGATATGCGCGCAGTAATCTACGCCCTCGATTACCCCTAACCACTTTATTTCTGAACCATAAAATCCTCTGCCCTTCGAGTTATGGCTGGAACCCGGGTTTTTATGCAAAGTGTCCACACACACACAGAAACTATTTTTTTATATATAGTAGGATATTGTCATACAAAAAAGTTAAAGAAAACCAGGGTTGAAAAACCGCTTCGCGGCTTTTCAACCCTGGCCCCCGTCTTCTCCAATGATATTCTTGGCTTTGCATAATTTTCCCGGATTCGGATGACGAAAAATGAAAAATGCTCTTGCCCTTTATATAGGCTACCGCGACTTCCGGTGCATGCTAATTTGATCCTAACAAATTGCGGTGTCGGATTTTCCATGAAAAACTTAATTTTAATGTCGAAAACATCATATTTTGTAAAAGGTAATATGCGTGCAGCCATCTCCAGCCCATTACGCACCTAATGACGTATCGAACATACCCCGAAGTACTTCCCTTCTTGAGATACTACTGGAACACGGTGACGGAAGTTGCATGCAAATGCACACACACACACACACAGACACTATTTCCTATCCTATAAGCGAGAAAAGTATGTGTGTTTTCTGTAATGAAGATTTCTCGGCCGTCAGGCCGAATTTAGCGCTGATTTTTGGCATGGAGGCGGAGAAACACATCCTCTTTATACGCATTTTTTTGTTTTTCGAAATTCCTTCATTTAACGATTTCACAAGAAAAATAGTGTAAAACCCTTAACATTGTGGCCAAAAAAAGGTTTGTACAGAGGATATCTCGCGATCCAAATGGAATTGGGCGCTAATTTTTGGAGGGTAGATTGAAAATTGAATTCTCCCGATATATAATTCTGCGTTTTGTCAGATTTTGTAAAATAAGGTTTTTATGAGCATTTTTCTAAAAAGTTCTTAATAAAGTGGGGCAAGAGCCGTGGTTTCTGGGCCATAACTCGAAGCTCAGATGGAATTTCGGGCTGGAATTTGGACCACTTATGTATTCGATGGTGGGGATCACCAGCATCTTATTATCTTTACAAATTTCCCGCATATTCAAACTCGAAAATCGAATTTTGTAAAGGGACCGGTAGGCCTCACTCCGGGATCATTGGGTCGCCCTTTCTTTGCCTTCCCCCGCCCGGCTTTCCCCGGAAGAGAAGAGGGCTTTCACGCCGCCTCTTCCCATCTGGCCCATGGTGTAGTGGGTTTGCCCCGGTCTACCACGCGCATGGTCGTGGGTTCGGTTCCTGGGAGAATTGAATTTTTTTGCTTTTTGGTAGTTCAGCAACAAAACATATTTCTATGCTCTAGGTGTGCGAGGTTTAGGCCTGGCTCACACTCTAGCGCCGCAGGCCTAAGAAAAGGTCCTCGGCCCGGGCTCTCGCGCCGCAGGCCAATGATGGGTCCTTGATCCAGGCTCTTGCGCCGCAGGCCAAAACTTGGAGAAAAACCAGTAACTAGCGCCGCAGGCAAAAAGGTTCTAGCGCGAGGTTTAGGCCTGGCTCTCGCTCTAGCGCCGCAGGCCAAAGAAAAGGGGCTTGGCCAAGGCTCTGGCGCCGCAGGCCAGAGAATGGCTCCTTGACTCAAGTTATGCGCCTCAGGCAAAAAAAAAGAAGGTATTGGAATTCATCGTTCCTGGACGGGGTCCAGTGGAAAAGGGCCGCGAAGCGGGCTTTTTCCACTGGTTTTTATATATAGTAGGATACAAAAATTACTTTTGAAACTAGGCCTGGCATGCTAGCGTTCGACATTTCGCTAGTTTTTCGATATTTTGAAGGCACCATTCGATAGAGCATCACAAACTCTTCTAGAGTTTTAATCTCTTCTCAAAACAGCGTAATAAAAAATAGTTATAACAAAAACAAATTTGAACCCGGTTTCCACATGAGAACATTAAGTGAGAAGCTACTTTTCGACATTTTCGATATTTTTACAAATTCGGAAGAGCGTCAAAAACTATGCGAAGAATTTTAATTAAGGAAATAAGAAAATTTAGAGATCCTGAAAATTCGAAATTTGGAAAAGTTGAGATTCTGATAGGTAATCCACATCCAGCAACCTTGCAGACTGCTGTTCGCCGACTTTTCCGCGGCCGTGGTGTTGATCTCGATGGGGGCCGTATTGGGCAAGCTGTCCCCGGTACAGTACGTCATCATGGCCGTCATTGAGGTGCCGGTGGCCGTCATCATGGAATGGGTCGTAGTCGACAAATTGATGGTCAGTTGTTGGACCTTGAGGCCAGCCCAACAACCGTCGCCCAAAAAATCGGCTTTTGGAGCAACTGGGACGGCTAATTCACATGTCGATGTCGCGTATTTTGCCGAAAAATGTGCATGGCACGGCCAGTTGGCTGCAATCTTCAAAACCATGTTGTTGTTGAAATGCGGAATTTTACAAATAATTTTGTGAAATTTCGAGGTTTTCCGCGATTGCAAGTCAGCTAATTTACCTCAATTTCTCCATAAAAAATGACCGGAAGTTGCCGTTATGATCCAGAGGCCATTCCTTCATGTTTTTAAGCGCGTTATCAAGTGACACCTTACAAAAAAACATTGTTTTGAAGCTTGAGCCGACTCGCCGTTTCAAGGGCTTTCGAATGGTGTAACGGTCATTCCGATCCGATACTTCTGCACGAGTTAGGAAGGGTGTCTTTTATTGGGGCAGCCTGTAGTCGGAACTTCAGAAATTGGTACGAAAATGATTCTAACTAAGTGTTCATTGAAACACGTCGTTTTATAACGCATTTAAAAACATTCAGGAAGGTCCTCTGCATCTAATTAGCGGCAACTTACGGCCATTGTGCTTGGCGAAATTGAGGAAAATTGGCTCGTATGCAACCCCAAAAAACCGGCAAATCTTACGGCTCCCCGACACTTGCGCTGCCGACACTTGCGCCGCGGACACTTGTGCCGCGACATTTGCGCCGCGACACTTGCGCCCGACACTTGCGCCGCGGATCGTATATTGATTTAACCTGTAGTGAATTCGGTATTTCGCGCGATATGTGTAGGTAATTACTGTATTTTGCATTAAAACTTGACTGGAAGTGAGTAACGCCAATCCGGAGCGCTCCTAAAAGGCGTCAGGCAAGGTGGGCCGTCGCTTCGGACGGCCTGTTGAACCCCCCTTGGGGAGGGGGGTTCAACAGGTCCCGCGGCGAGAGAGGGCGCCCAGGGGAGAGGCGCAGAGACATTTTTTCCCGCGCGTAATCGATTCACTTATGCCGCCCCTATCCCTTTAACCAGAATCGGACTCCGCGCGAAAAATTGCATCTTCAAGTAGCTGAAACTAAGTATTACGGCGCAAGTGACGCGGCGCAAGTGTCGCGGCGCAAGTGTCAGCGGCGCAAGTGTCGCCGGCGCAAGTGTCGCCGGCGCAAGTGTCGCCGGCGCAAGTGTCGCGGCGCAAATGTCGCGGCGCAAGTGTCCGCGGCGCAAGTGTCGGGCGCAAGCATCGCGGCGCAAGTGTCGCGGCGCAAGTGTCAGCGGCGCAAGTGTCGCGGTGCAAGTGTCGCGGCGCAAGTGTCGGGCGCAAGCATCGCGGCGCAAGTGTCGCGGCGCAAGTGTCAGCGGCGCAAGTGTCGCGGTGCAAGTGTCGCGGCGCAAGTGTCGGGCGCAAGCATCGCGGCGCAAGTGTCGCGGCGCAAGTGTCGCGGTGCAAGTGTCGCGGCGCAAGTGTCCGCGGTGCAAGTGTCGCGGTACCAATCTTACAAAATTGCTTGTAAAATAGCCCATTTAATTAAAAACGAGGGCTTGAAGATTGTTGAAAACTCGTGATTTCAAGGGCTTTCGACCGGTATAACTATCATTCCGATCCCATACTTATCCGTCGAGTTAGAGGCAGGTGCTTTTTTTGTTGGGGCACCCTCTAATTCACGACTTGTATCGTTTTCAGATTAACGACGCCGGCGGCTCCATCGTCCTCCACACGTTCGGCGCCTATTTTGGGTTGGCCTGTAGCCTGGTTGGTAATCCGAATTTTATTTCGTGAATTAATTAAATTAATTAAATTTGATGCACTAAATTCTTAACAGACAGCGTCAAACCCGCAATTTCAGGTTCTACAACGCAAATCGCAGCGCGAGCACCCGAATGAGGGCTCCATCTACCACTCGGATCAATTCGCCATGATTGGTGAGTTTTTTGGAGTAGAATAAATTTTTTCTACACGGTTGGCAGCGCGTTTTGTGATCGTACGAAAAAGAATAGCATTTTTCAGCTAGTATATATTTAATGAAGCATTGAAAAATCAACTGAACTTCCTGAAAATCGATGTTTCTAATAGTGGCAACTTTGGCTTAATTTTAAATTCAATTATTTGCAAGTCCAAACAGGGGAAAAAGCTAATGCTGCGCGGTCGCATTGCGGCGGCATCTGGCTATTTACCAGTAATCAACGCTGGGGGGCCGTGGACCAGATTTCGGAGCCCCTTTAAAGGGATAAACAGGGTTTTGGCGGCAAATATATAGTTATGTATTCCGGCAAGTACAAATGACGCGCGAATTTTGTGCGCTAATGGGCGCCCATTGCCGCACATAATTCGGGCACCTTTCCCTCTTGTAGCCTCCCTCTCCCTCCCAATGGCTTGCCACTATGGCCTAATGGATAGCATCCAGGCATACAAAACGGTGGCCTCGGGTTCGACCCCCACCCGCGGCTAGGTTTTTGCTTTTTGAGCCCCGAAAAGGTTGGGCATCCGTTGAGAGCAAGAAAGTGGCGCACCGGGCGGGAGTCGAACCCGCGATGGTTCGCTCCACAGTCCGACGCGCTAGCCACTACACCACAGGGCCAAGTGGGGAAGGGAGTCAGAGACGCCCCAAACCCCAGAGGGCCTTTGCCCAGTACGGGGCACCACTAATGACGCATCTCTCCGCGCGTTCTTGGGGGCAGCACCCTCGGGGTGACAGTGCGCGTTCCATCGTTCTGGTAGTCTTTAAACTTTTAAACTTGCAACTTGCAGGTTCAATCTTCCTGTGGGTATGCTGGCCTTCGTTTAATGCGGCAACGGCTACCCCATTGGATGCGAAGGAGCGGGCCGTACTCAATACAGTACTCTCGCTGGTTGGGTCGACAATGGCTACTTTCATGTTGTCACAAGCCATCGATCGCCATGTATGTCTCATTTTTAATTTGCGACCATGAATATTTATTACAAATTAAAAATAAATTATTAGCATTAAAGACTGCTAGAACTCTTGAACGCACACTGTCACCCCCAGGGTGCGCCCCCCCAAGAACGCGCAGAGAGAGGCGTCATTAGTTGCACCTCGTACTGGGCAAAGGCCCTCTGGGGTTTGGGGCGCCTCTGACTCCCTACCCCACTCGGCCCTGTGGTATAGTGGCTAGCGCGTCGGACTGTGGAGCGAACCATCGCCGGTTCGACCCCCGCCCGGTGCGCAATTTCTTGCTTTCAATGAAATTTTGATCGTTCTGACGGTCTTTAATAAACCGCGTTTACTAATACAATATTTTCGAATGAAAACACAACTCTCGGGATATTTTTTGCTGCTCTATCAAGTGGCGTTTTTAAACAGTCGAAACATTATACAATTTTTTCAATATAAATTGATAAAATTATAATGATCATTTTTAGAGGTTGTTTTAGGTTGTACTATAACTATTTTACCTGACAATACTTTGAGCTGCCATAATAACCTCCAGTATATTTTTTCGATTTCGATGTTCCATCGAATGGCGTCGAAAAAAAATCCGGAAAAATAGCAAAATTAACCTTTTTTGTGTTAAAGTTTGGTTTTTACAGCGAAAATTCGACATGGTCACCATCGCCAACTCGACGCTGGCCGGGGGAGTTGCTATTGGTTAGTTAAAGGAAAAGATCTATTTTATTAAAACTTTTACTAAAATCGTAAAATCACAGATCTCTAAGTGCTCCGTATACTAAAAATGTTTCACTTTCCAGGTTTTATCTTTTTTTTCAGGGACAATCGCCAACGTAATTCTCGAGCCGGTCTACGCCATTTTGATCGGCTTCATCGCTGGCATTGTCTCGGTGCTCGGCTACAAGTTCTTGACGGTATTTTTTAAATTGGTTAATAAATTAACCAGTGGAAAAAGCCCGCTTCGCGGCCCTTTTCCACTGGACCCCGTCCAGGAACGATGAATTCCAATACCTTCTTTTTTTTTGCCTGAGGCGCATAACTTGAGTCAAGGAGCCATTCTCTGGCCTGCGGCGCCAGAGCCTTGGCCAAGCCCCTTTTCTTTGGCCTGCGGCGCTAGAGCGAGAGCCAGGCCTAAACCTCGCGCTAGAACCTTTTTGCCTGCGGCGCTAGTTACTGGTTTTTCTCCAAGTTTTGGCCTGCGGCGCAAGAGCCTGGATCAAGGACCCATCATTGGCCTGCGGCGCGAGAGCCCGGGCCGAGGACCTTTTCTTAGGCCTGCGGCGCTAGAGTGTGAGCCAGGCCTAAACCTCGCACACCTAGAGCATAGAAATATGTTTTGTTGCTGAACTACCAAAAAGCAAAAAATTCAATTCTCCCAGGAACCGAACCCACGACCATGCGCGTGGTAGACCGGGGGCAAACCCACTACACCATGGGCCAGATGGGAAGAGGCGGCGTGAAAGCCCTCTTCTCTTCCGGGGAAAGCCGGGCGGGGGGAAGGCAAAGAAAGGGCGACCCAATGATCCCGGAGTGAGGCCTACCGGTCCCTTTACAAAATTCGATTTTCGAGTTTGAATATGCGGGAAATTTGTAAAGATAATAAGATGCTGGTGATCCCCACCATCGAATACATAAGTGGTCCAAATTCCAGCCCGAAATTCCATCTGAGCTTCGAGTTATGGCCCAGAAACCACGGCTCTTGCCCCACTTTATTAAGAACTTTTTAGAAAAATGCTCATAAAAACCTTATTTTACAAAATCTGACAAAACGCAGAATTATATATCGGGAGAATTCAATTTTCAATCTACCCTCCAAAAATTAGCGCCCAATTCCATTTGGATCGCGAGATATCCTCTGTACAAACCTTTTTTTGGCCACAATGTTAAGGGTTTTACACTATTTTTCTTGTGAAATCGTTAAATGAAGGAATTTCGAAAAACAAAAAAATGCGTATAAAGAGGATGTGTTTCTCCGCCTCCATGCCAAAAATCAGCGCTAAATTCGGCCTGACGGCCGAGAAATCTTCATTACAGAAAACACACATACTTTTCTCGCTTATAGGATAGGATCTTTTATTTTTAAGGACATTAATCTTAAGGCGAAATATTTTTTGATCATTATCTCACGCTTCCTCAATTTTGGTGCCAAGCCAAATAGTGGGTCTTGTAGCGCTCGAAAAGGTGCATACTTTCCTGTGCCTGAAATTTTCTAAAATCGATGATACCATTTTCATAAGCGATTTTTAATGCATGAAAAGTTAATGCCATGATCACGATAATGTGGAGGTTGAAGGCATAATTATGAATGTATCCAGTTTATTTCAATTTTTCAGCCGTTCCTGACGGAGCGTATCGGTTTGCACGACACCTGCGGCGTGCATAATCTGCATGGAATGCCCGGCCTGATTGCCGGCATCGTCTCCGTAATTGCCGTAACTTATCCGGAAGACGACTACGGTGCAAGGTACATACCTACAGGGTGTTCGAAAATTCCCCGCCCCAGCGGGACCGAATCGTGTTCGATTTTTACAATATAGGCCACAGTAAAGTGTTTTTGGTCAGGATGGAAATTCGGTTCAGGACCATGCCTGTCTTGTGCAGAATTTTTTCGCTTATTCCGAATCCGATTTCCAAATCTGCAAAATAACTCGGATTCCAAGGTTATGCAGCATTTAAAGGGATAACGACGGCATAAGTAATCGGTGACGCGGGAAAGGGAATCTCTCTGCGTCTCGCCCTTGCGCGCGTTCTCTACCCTGTTGGCTACGTGCCAAAAAGTCGATCAGTAGTGCTCGACCTATGCCGTCGGTATCCCTTTAAATGCGGTTTTCGGCCCTCGGCAAGTCATTGGCGATGATGCCGTCCTTTTTTGTTTTACTGTTCTAATTTATCGCGAATCAGAAAGATCAAAATAATCCAGCATAAAGGTCGCCGCCACTTTTTTTGGTTAAAATTGACTTAAAAACGTCATAACTTTTGGATCCAAACTATTTTGCAATTTTTGAAAACTGATTCGGAATCAGCAAAAAATTCTGCACCAGATAGGCTTGATCCCGAATGAAATTTCCATCCTGACAAAAAACACTTTACTGTCAGAGAGGGCAGTCTAGCACTGCTCTCAGATGTTCCAAATTCCCGAATATTTCGCTCGATTTTCGGCATTTTCATGCCAAATTTACACGTTTTCACAAAAAAGTTTGGGAATTTTTCACCTTCTTTTCCGCTGTAATTAGGCATCTTCGTACATTTTTATAGGCTGTAGCAAACGGCGCTAAAAGAATGGCGAAAAATGGCAAAAAATTTCGAAAATTAGCTTGGCAGCCCGTTTTGAACAGGCCCAATCCCCCCCCCCCCGCTAGCGAACCAGAACCAAAACCAAAAGATGTTTCCAAAAATCGTTACCCTTGTGAGTCCTGATTTTCAATTACAGCGACTTAGAGAACTTTCCCGAAAACTTGCTCCATTTTCAGCATCAACAACATCTACACGGGAGTTCGATCGACGGGTAGCGGAGGTCGCGGCTATTCGTATGGGGTTCAGGTAAAAATTGGGAATCTTAAAGTTACTCAGGAATTTCTTAAATGTGACATGAAAAAGATCGGCTCTTAAGACACAAAAAAATTATCGTTGGGCTGCCGCAAAAGGCGTGAAAATTCATAACTGTGTTTTTGTAAGAAACCTCTTTCATCGGAGGAGCATTAGAAATTCCGCGCATTTTGCAAAAATACTATACAGGGTGTCCCAAAAAATATCCCCCCCCCCCTAGCCGGCCGCGAACCTATCCGATTTTTACGATTTAGGCACCCAGCGAAAGCTCTCGTAAAGGCGAGTCCAGCACGTCTTGCCAATTTACGAAATCTCGAAATTTTTTGCTCGTTTTCCAGCATTTTTCATGCAAAAAAGGACACGCTTTTTTAACCAAAACGCAGTTTAACCGGGTTAAGCGCTACCCAAGCTCTGTTCTTGCGAAGGGCTTGCAAAAAGCCGTTGTTGGGCTGCCAGGAAAGGCACTAAACTTTTTAAATTGTGATTTTTGTAAAAAACGCGGTGGTCAGAAAAACATCAGAAAATCCGTCCGTATTGCAAAAACATTAGTAAATGACAGAAAAATTTCGAGATTTCGGAAATTGGCAAGACGTGCTGGACTCGCCTTTCCGAGAGATTTCGATAGGTACCTAAATCGTAAAAATCGGATAGGTCTGCGGCCGGCTAGGGGGGGGGGGATTTTTTTTGGGATACCCTGTAGTAATTGCCAGAAAAATTTCAGAATTTCGAAAATCATAAAGAATTTTACTCTTCAGCTCGTGAAGAGCTTTCGATAAATGCCTAAATAGTAAAAATCGGTCATGACTGCGGCCGCCGATACTTTCGCCATTTTTTGGGGAGCTCTTGACGCCATACGGGAAGAAGTATCGGATGTATGGTAGTTACACCATTCGAAAACCCTTGAAACGGCCAGTTTGCAACAATCTTCGAAACCATCTTTTGTATACTTCGCCGCCCACCCGGGGTGGGCCCCCCCCCCTGGCTAGGGAATGGTTTCGGGCGGACATCGGACCCAGCTATGTGAGTATGTGCATCTTGTAGAGCTCGACGAGACGAATCGATTGATGTAACTTTTAGCTGCGGATACCTCTTTTTAAGCTTTTAAGTTACAGCCGTTTAAAGTTGTTCGCGATACCTTCATAAGCCCTCCCCACACCCCAGTCGCCGTGCTCTGGTAGTCTGGTGGGTTAGTGGTCGGCGTCTGGGGATGGTAGCGAGGGTACGGATCCGCAGACGGTTTTTATTTTTTGCTTTTTGGTCGAAAGCTTCCATTTTACATCCCGAAGGACTACATTAACTTTTTTTTCAATTTGCTAATCATATCATATCCCTATCAATAAACATAAGCGGAACACAGGATTTTTCGAGCTATAGTCATCAACTTTGGTGTGGGTGAAACTTGCCACCAACTTCTTTGGTGTGGGTGCTGGAGATCAAAAAATTAAAAAAAAGTTAATGTAGTCCTTCGGGATGCAAGGGTCCGCCCGCTTCGAGGTCCGCCCGAAAACATTCCCTAGTGGGGGGACGGAGGGGGACTGGGAGGGGGGGACCGAGGGGGATCCCCCAGGGGGGAGTCTTTCCCCCACCCTTAATATATTTCCTTGACCCTTTTGCGAATGGCGTCTTTAAAAAGCGGAAAAACAGCGAAAATTTTGAAAATCAGGATTAGTCCTCCATTTTCGAAGGCTAAATTTGATTTTACTATGAGTTTCTTATACACTGAGCATTATGTCCCTTTTCCAAAGTACCATTTGAGCAAAAATCCTTCGGAATTTTTTTTTGTTCTAAGGATGCCAAAACGGACTTGTTGTGTGAATTGGTGATGGGATACGGCTACTTTCTCTCATAGAAAGCGTTACATGAAAATCGCTAAAATTTGAGATTTTTCAAAAATTTTCACTGAGGCCATAATTATGTCCAGCAGTGTATTCCGATATTTGGAGCCTTTAAAACATCTGTAGATATTTTTCGATGCGCTATCGAACGGCGTTCAAAACACCCCAAACTATCTCAAAAAATGCAAAAATTTCAAGACCGTTTTGGGATTTTAGTTACGTAAAATGTAACCTCCTGGTGACTACTGGGCTCGTTTTTATCCTCTAGCTGATACTCCAATGAATTTTTTCCCAGCTTTTATGCGAAAACCAGCTGAAAGGTCAGCCTGATCACTTCATAGGTGGATTGTTGTCGTCGTTGAAAAGAAATGTTTTGAACCAAGAGGTTGCGCAAAGTCTTCCCGTCACTTCACTTTCCATATGTTGGATTCCACGACCTATTGATGAATTTAAATCGAAAGTTGAGCGCATTGAAATGTCGAGAAAGTAATTTTTCTACATTTCGGCGACAAAAATACAATTCTTGAAGATAAAAACAGAGACCTTGATTGATTTTAGAAAATTTTAGGACCCTTTTAGGTAAAGTAAGGTCCCCTGATTATCTCTGGGATTGTTTTTTATCCTCTATCGGATAAATTTTTCGTACCTGCGTAAGGCGTACCTGCGCGGTGCGTGTCGCGAAGCGGCAAAATCTATGCGAAGCTATCTAGAAAAACCTGCCCTGAACTGTTAGCGGGGGCAGGCGGTTTTTTGGCAGGGGAACAAAATTTTCCCACCGTTGATTCTTTGCGGCCTAACAAAATATTTTTATAGCAGCTTTATATCATTTTATATAGCTTTTAGATCTAAAAAACAACATATGAATTATAAAAAATTCGAAAAATTTGTGGCTTTTTGGGCAAAATTTTAGGAAAAGAAAAAAAAAGATAAAAATTGTCCGATTTTCAAAATCAAAATTTTTTTATGAATTCTACTAGATTCTTTTGATTGCAAGCCGCTATTTTACAAGCTTTTTTGTAAAATTTTGCCGCTTTCAATGTGATAATTTGTTTCACCTTCTCGAGGCAAAATGACCTGAAGTGGCTGTTAATTAGATGCAGAAGTCGTCCCTGAATGTTTTTAAATGCGCTGTAAAATGGCGCGTCTAAATAAACACCTAGTTTTAAAGATTCCCACAAACTAGCCGTTACTCGGGCTTTTTATTGGTGTGACTTTCATTCCGATCCGATACTTCAGCACCGAGTTCAAAGGGGTTTTTATTGCGGCGACCTGTAGACATCAACATGGCGATGACGATGGCGACATCAACATCATCCATTTTAGTTGTCAAATTTTGAAAAAATAATTGAATAAAAGGGAAGAAGTAATTTTCATTTTTTTGCACTTTCAGAAGTTTATGCAAAGTGATAAAAGCATGGAGATAAGACGGGGCCAGGGTTGAAAGTCGCGAAGCGACTTTTAAACCCTGTTTTTCGTTATTAAAATTATTATTGTGTAAAGATCTCGACCAACCACGTGGTTAAGAGGCAACTAGCATGCGCCGGAAGTTGGGACAGCCTATATTTAGGTTGAAGAAGCGGTTTCAGAGAGAAAAGGTGCCGCATTTACTCCTTTCATCATTCTAAAACAAATTGTAATTAATTCTATTTAGGCGACTCATCAACTCGCCGCAATCTTCATCATCCTCGGCGCTTCCTTACTTTCCGGCGCGCTGACAAGTAATGTAATGTACTTTTGTAGCGGTATTTTCTTGATTAATGCTATTTTTAATGATTTCCATTAATATTTATTTCACCCAAATTCGGCTAATTAATTTTTATGCTTTTTTGCATAGAGTACTCAACTGCGCGCAAAAATGATGGCTAAGGAGCCGCGCAAAATAGAGAATTTAGAAGCGACCAGGGTTGTTCATTTTGCGTCCGGTCCGCGTCCGTCCGCGTCCGGGACGGGACGCGTCCCGTCCGTCTCATTAGCATAAAATTTTGCGGACGGACGGGACGGACGCATGGCGGACGGGGACGGGGAGCGTCCGCGTGTCCGAGATGCAAATTAATTCATGGTAATCTTAAAATGAAAACCAGAAAAGTCGCAATAATTTAGCAGGTTTTGCGGTAAATTTGATTTTATTGGACAGTAGAACAGGTTGTACAAATATACATGCTAAAAACCAGACCCAACCAAAGGTTCTACGCCCAAAAATGAAAAACTAGGCGCTTCATTATGATTTGAATCTGTTTTTCTTAATTGCATCGCGGACGCAGTGACTTCCGGCGTCCGCCGTCCGTCCCGTCCGTCCGGGACGCGTCCCCGTCCGTCCGCAAAAATTTATGTAAATGAGCGGACGGGGACGCGTCCGCGTCCCGGACCGTCCGCGTCCGTCCGCGAACAACCCTGGAAGCGACTGAAACTTCGTAAATTAAACGCTACGAAATAGGAGAAAGCGTTGAGTTTAAGATTTTTTTGCAGTTTCCAAATGCTTTAGACAGCCTTCAAACTCTATTAAACTCTCTCTAAAAAATTCCAGGTCTTTTTCTCCGACTAAAATTCTGGCGCCAACTCGATGACGAGGCCCACTACTCGGATGCCGAATTTTTCGAGATCCCAGATGATTTTGAGAGGGTGACGGCCACGGCCCGGGAATGAAACGAAATACTGGTATTGATTGCGGCGAGCATAAATAAATATATTTGAGCATTATTTCGTTTTAGTAGTAGACCAGGGGGGGGGGGAAGGAGCCGCTTCGCGACTCTCCCCCGCTGGACCCCGCCTAGGCACTATGAATCGGGCGTATTTTCACAACACGTTACCCAGATAGAGTCATTCTTCTATCTCTTTGTACCAATAATTATAGTATGCCCTTTGGCAATACAGGGTGTCCCAAAAAAAAAGACACCGGTCGCATTTCTTCATATCGGGTCCGACCGACTTTAAATTTTGCACAAAGGTGGCGAAGCCCATTTCCCATGAACAAAGAAGGTTTAAGCACGATCGGTCGGCGGATTTTAAAGTTATATCGAAAATACTTTTTATTTGTTTAGTATTTATTTAGTATGGGGTCTTCTGTAATAAACTAGTGTATTAATAAAATTATAAAATTGAAAAGAATTCCACGAAGGGAAAAAACTCGCCGAAGCGAGCGAATGCCTCCGAAGAGGCCAAATTCGCCGAAGCGGACGGTTCCCCGAAGGGACAGACTTGCTACGAGAGCAAGCGGGTTGTCCAAAAGGACAGAAACCTCACCATGAAGGCGAGGCGGGTACTCGTAAACGAGTATTTAAGAGGTTAGAATAAGAACAGTTGTGCCTGTTTCGACCCTTTAATCCAAGACAGGCTTAGAATACGTCAGGGTGGGTCTCATCAGCTGGATCTTTGACGCTTTTAGAGGTTAAATAGAATAGGTTGGATAAGAGTATAGTGGAAAAAAATAGGAATTAAAGTATAAAGAAGGAAATGTGGAAGGAAAAGAAGCTAATATAAAGGGAGGAATATTTTAAGTGTATTTCATCTACTTTTTGGCCCACTTTGGGAGGCTTCCTTAGCTCGGGGAGAGCCAGGGGAAAGCCCGTGTCGCAAGGTGCGGAGTGTAGGGTGGCGTAATCGGAGGTTAGGCCGAGAGGAGGTGATTTGCATGATTTTCAAATTGATTTTTATGGAATACAGTACACGGCTAGCAGATTTGGAAAACGACGTCTTGCTCAGAATTTTTTTGTCTATCGAACTAGCTAGGTCTCGCTCAAAAAGTCCAATATCAATACCAGATCTATCTCTTTGTTAGGCCTTTTCGGAGTCGGATTCGGATTCGGAAAACCCCAGACCGATCAAAAATTACGAAAATTTTTTTTAATGATTAAATTATTAATTAAAATTAAATTATTAATTATTAAATTATAAATTTAACCTTGAAAGTGGTGTCTTAATAAAACGAGTGGGGAACGGGTTTTGCAGGATGTTAGACATAGTGAGCCAGGTGGCGCGCGTTTCGGCGAGGGGGAGGGAGCGCGGGGGGTAGCCCGAAGTCCAGCCGCTTGCGGTGTCGCTTGCGGGGCAAGCGGCTGGTTTTGAGATATTTCACGCATTAATGGGACGTATGGCTGAAAAGTTACCGCGGGGGGGCAGGGGCGTACACGAACCCGATTTTTGGGGGGGCAACTCGAAAATTTTTTGTCGACCTCCCCCGGTCACCACTTTCAAAACATTCAAAAATCGCAGCTATAACAGCGCCGCAGGCCGCAAAAAATAAAGAAATAGCGTTAGAAACGCTCAAATTCATGTAAAAACATCACAGAAAACGCGCCGCAGGCGAAAATTTTATATGGACAGTTGACACACTAATGAAAAACAGCGCCGCAGGCAAAAAAATTTTGGAAAAATAGGCTCCATAGAAGTAAAAACCGTCTTAAAAACAGTAATAAACAGCGCCGCAGGCAAAAAAAATTTTATTGAAAAAATCATAAGGGTCCCCCCTTATGAACTTTTCGGCCTTCGGCCGATTTTGGGGGGGGCAACTTGCCCCTGTTGCCCCCCCCTCGTACGCCCCTGGGGGGGGTAAACGATGCTTTAGCGGCTCATTTCATCTACTGGCTTTCGGCCCCCCCTGCAGATCCGTAACTTTGGTCACTTTTTTCGAGCAGTGAGGTACGGGATTCCCGGGGAGAAGTCATGGTCCCCCCGCTAACCCAACTGAACTTATACAATCCTGTCTGAAAGTCTCCCATCATGAATTTGCAATTTGCATGCCATCCAGCGAATTTGGGTTTAGACGCACGAATTCGCCATTCTTCATCGCCCTCGCTCTCATCGGCGGCATGCCGAGTCCGTTTGGAGAGGTAAACACACTTTGTCACTAAGAATCCTAGTAATTTTTCCTAAAAGTAATCTTTCCGTAACTGATCAAAGCCGACCAAGAAGTCGGGTACTTATCAAGCTGGGCGGGGGGGGGGCATTTGGGTACCTATTAGGGGACACTTTGTCGAAGTCGAAAAAATGACATTTTGAGAACATACCGTAACGTGAAATTTGGCCATAAAAAGTTGGTACTTATCAAGTTGGGGGGGGGGCACTTTGGTTTTCGACTGTCGGAGTCTTTCTGGGCTAGTTTTTTGTGCGGGACTGGAATATAACAAAATCAGGGTAGCAAAACACGATTCCCAAAACATTTGTGAAGATTTAGGGATGTAGACATTCGGCATCGACCTAAAGACCAATATATCCAGCTTAAAGGGCACGTTCAGGGAGTTTTTTTTTGAAAAAGAGCAGACTTTTGCCGCGGCGGGGGGTCGAACCCGGGCCCCCCGCTCGGGGACGCGGACGGATACCAGTCAGCCACAGCTAGAACCTGGCGTGGGGGTGAGCTGCTCCAGCGGTCCTGACGTCCATAGGGTGTAACCGTTGGGACGGGTACACGGCCCCTCCTGAACGTGCGCTTTTAAATTAACAATTGTTTTAGGTAAGAGTTTACTTTACCCCCACAGCCGAAGGGTCTCAAAGTTGTCGGTATTTTCGCTTATTTTGTCGGGATTTTCGCAACGCCATTCGATAGAGCGTCGAAAAATATACTAAGAGTTTTAATTTGAGCCTACAATAATTTAAAATAAAAAAGTTATGGCCAAAAACTTCCGGCTGGGGGGGGGGGTAAAGTAAACCGTAGCCTTGTTTTACAATCAAAAGTCATAAAGGCTACGGCTTACTTTACCCCCCCCCCCCAGCCGGAAATTTTTGGCCATAACTTTTTTATTTTACATTATTGTAGGCTCAAATTAAAACTCTTAGTATATTTTTCGACGCGCTATCGAATGGCGTTGCAAAAATCCGGACAAAATAGGCGAAAATACCGACAACTTTGAGACCCTTCGGCTGTGGGGGGGGGTAAACTGCACTCTAACCGGAAAGACAATGTTATTAGCCACTACAAACCATTAATTTGACGCCTTTAGTCGGCAGATGACGTCGAAATGAGGGCCCGAACAGCGGCCGTGGCGGCGTCCATCTTCGCCCTCCGTCTGACCCTCGTCCCGTTCCTCACACAGGTCGGTTTGGCGAATTGGAATCTGAAAGTGTTTTGAACCAGAACTCTTCTACAGTTTCTGAATCCCGACTCGGAATCGGCGAAAAATTCTGCCCAAGCTAGTCTTGGTTCTATCCGGAATTGCCATCCTGAGCAAAAACGCTTTCATTTTTTGGGATGCTGTACAGTTGAATAGGCGGAGGTGAAAAAGTCGAAAACTTGGCCATTTTGCCAAAAACAAAGTTCTCCGACCTAAAATCAAATTTTTAATTAAGATTCGTGACGTTTTTATGCTTGGGAATAGTTAAAAACAATGTAGAAACGCATCCGGGTTCTTGCGTATTCCCGGCGGGGGGACCGAACTTTTTTCTGATTTTTATATAAATAGTCGAATTGTTTCTGAACTGTTTATAGCCATTCATAAGCATAAAACATGACAGAATTTAACAAAAAAAAATGAATTTTAGCTCCAAAAATAAATTTTTTCGACCAAAAAATGACCAAATTTTCGACTTTCTCTAGCGTTTTTCTAACCTTAAAAATAGTTTTTTCCGATTCAAATAGGCTTCATTTTGCTAAAAACAATATGAAACCACTTGATGGGGGGGAATATTATGAGGCTTTATAGATACGCGATTTCGCAAAATGGATAAAGGAAAATTTGAGATTTGGGCAAAAAAGTCCCCCCGCCACCCTCCCGGGAATACGCAAGAACCCGCATCCGCTATTTATTGAAAAAATTAGGCAGCCACCAAAGCTAGAATGACAATTTCAGATCTGGAGGGCCCGTTATTTGGCGAGAAGGGCCATCATCGATTTGCGCGCTGAAGAGGACGGGGTTTGGGAACAATTCTTGCTGTTTACAAATCATTTTCTCAGCTACTTTTCGGGATCGCCCGACGACAGGCAGCGATCGATCGTCTCAAGGGAGGATCTTCCCCGGGAATGTGGTACCGGATCCGGAAAGCCAAGGACAGAAGAGGTCCGTTTTAGGATTTCTCGATTTTATCCGGACGCCATTCGATCGAGCATCGAACATATATCGAATGTTGTCATGGCACCCAAAATCGTATCTGTAGGCTATGCTAGGGGACTATTTTTGTAGCGAAACTATTTTTTGCGTTTCTTTTTGCTACGAATTACAACTCTTGGTATATTTTTCGATGCTCTATCGAATGGCACCAAAAGAAATTTTGCAAAAATATCGAAAATGTCGAAAACTTGCTTTCTTTCTATGTCCTTCATGGAAACAACGTTTAATACTGGTTTTTTCATTCCTGTTTTATATTACACCAGATGGTTCCAGTCGCTTCGCGACTGCAACCATCTGGCCTTCGGGCTACCCTTCATGTCATACACCATCACATCCATCCCTACCTCTCCCAAAATACCCCGCTAATGGCTACCGATACCTCCCCTAACAGAAACCCCCTTCAAAAACTACCTAAATACCTTCCCGATGGCTGCAGATACCTCCCCTAGCCGAAATCCCCTTCAAAAACCACCTAAATACCTTCCCGATGGCTTCAGATACCTCCTATGGCTGAAATCCCCTTCAAAAACTACCTAAATACCTTCCCGATGGCTTTATTTACTTTAAATGACTTAAATAATAAATTAACATAATTAAAAAGTATTAAAAAGTATTAAAGTAACTTAAAAAAGCTATCTGGGCGCGGGAAGGGGCCTGGGGAAGAGGGGCGAAGGGAAAGGGGGCGTGGCCTGCCGGGAGACGGGCCCCCACCCCTTTTACTAAGGAAAAAACTTTCAAAGTTAATTTTAATAATTTAAATTAAAACTTTTTCATAATTTTTTATCAGTTTGGGGGTTTCTGACCACGCTCTATCCGAATCCGAAGAGACCTAAGCTCTAGCTCCTTTTCCCTTCGAGTTGAATCTGGGACATGACGGACAGACAGACAGACAGACACCACAGCAAAATTATTATAGTAGATTATCCTAGTATATATAAAAAAGTAGGGTCTGCGTGTTTGTGTGTGTGTGTGTGTATGTGCCACTTTGCATCCACTTCCGTCTGTCTGCCCGGAAGATATTTCGATAGGGATGAATTTTAAGGTATGTATGATACGTCATTACGTGCGTAATGGCCTGGAGATGACTGCACGCATATTAGATACAACGAAATCACCTATTTTCGACATTAAATTTAAGTTTTTGTGAAAACTTCTTTGTTAGGAATAATTAGCATAGACAGGAAATTGGGATTCGACTATATAAATGGACAGGGGGGGGTTGTTTTTCCTTTTTTTTTGTCATAAGAATTTATGAAAATTATGCAAATTGAAGGATGAAATGGGGTCAAAAGGGGCCAGGGTTGAAAAGTCGCGAAGCGGCTTTTCAACCCTGGTTTTCAACTAAAATTAAAACTTTTAGTATATTTTTCGATGCTCTATCGAATGGCGTCAAAAAATGCCGAGAAAAGAACAAAAACATCGAAGAAGGCATGCCTGTTCCCTCCGCCCCGCGTAAAATCCCCCGCCCTCCCTGATAGCCTACACCGGAATTCTTGATTTTGCCGGGCTTCTTTGACGCCATTCGATCGAGCATCGGAAATATACTGAATGTTGTAATGGCGCTCAAGATAATGCAATGTGTAGGCGGTATGGCAACGACAAAAATCGCTTTGGAAAATACAAGAAACAGGTACAAGGATACACGCCAAAGTTATATAAGCTAGGGTATGGACCTCACCATGCTTTTTCAGCAGCCAAGCGTCGTCCCTACAAGAATTCCTGGTCCCGCGCGATGTACGCCACCCTGGCAGCAGCGACTTCGAGTACACCGCACGCGTCATCACCGAACCCCTCGGAAGATGTAGGCTTCATTTTTAGGCTAGGTTGGGTTCGGCCCGGAATTAATTCGAGGAGACACCGGGAATGATGCGAGGCGTTCCCGGAAGATTTCCGGAATAGATAAGGCCGGCTCTCTAAAGACCTCAACAGTTACGGACTGTGCTTAAAGGGGTGCGGAAGTGCCAAATATAGGCCCGTTTTGGAGGGGCCTTATATTTCTGGCAAATTGCCAGCCACGCAGCGGGAGGAGAGGGAGCCGTGGCCCTTTCGATGTTTGCGCAATTTCTTTGTGAAAACACTATAATTGCCAGAAATATAAGGCCTCTCCCAAAAGGGCTTCTGCCACTTCCGCGTCCCTTTAATATCGAGAAATTTTAGCCAGACACAACCACCACCGCTGCTCCTACTGCGCCTCCATCAACGTTGGCTACTTCTTCGATCCAGAGCGAGGGCACCCCCAAGGACTCGCGCCAGCATTCGTCATCTCAGGCAGGTTTCCGCGGATTTATTCTGGCAAGACAAGCTTTTAAGGAAAATGTTTTTACCGATTGATTTATATTATACCAGCGCCCAAAACCCGCTTCGCGGGCCTCGGGCGCTGGAATGCGGCCTTTGCATGAAAAGTTTGACTTTCTGATAACTCGGGTCTTTCAGACCCCCTTCCCTCTCCCGACCAAATCCGCGAGTGCAACCGGCAAGAATGAGGAAATTTGTATTTTTTCACATTATGCAAATTAGCCCGCCCGGACCCCCAAAAATCAATAAAACCGGCTTTAACGTTGTAAACTTGTATTTTATCGGAATTCTGAAAGCGCCATCGGAAAGAGGAGGGTCGATTACCCCGGGTGACGGAGAATTGAGGCGTTTTGGACACGGGAAGGCCCTCAAATCGAGCCTCGAAACTGACCTCCGCACACACACACAGACAAAGATATAAGGTACCAAATTATATAAGGTAGGATATCGATTTTATCGATTTGCGGCATTTTTGAGGGTGCTGGATATTTCGAACATAACAAATGTAGTCGAAAAACATTGTGACGGCTGGAAAAGGCCGGATTTCAAAACATTTTTATTATTGATGAACTTTCAGCCATCATCCGACCACGTCTCCGCTCGGGCCCTCGCCAACGCGCGTGCCGACACTTCATCCACCTTGGCCACTTCTCAGGTGCGAAAGGAGAAATTGGATTCTTGTGTATTCCCGGGGGGGACCGAACTTTTTCCGCCCCAAGCCTAGATTTTTTTAATATAAATAGTGGAAGTGTTTCTAAACTGTTCATAGCTATTTCTAAGCATAAAAACTTTACAAAATTTAAGTATAAATAGAAATTTATATATAGTAGATTTTAGGTCGAAAAAATTATTTTTAGTGATCTTTGCAGTATTTGAATATTTCCGAGAGGAGCTAATTTGTGCTGTATTTCCGGAAATGCCTAGTCTAATAGTATTCTAATTGCGCTTTTTTCAAAATATTCTTTGCAAGCAGATTTGGGAAAATTTGTCTAGTTTTACGTTTAGTAGTATTACAAAGCATTTCGCCAGCTGGCTCGACTTTACTTTGGAAAAAGTGCGCACTATGGGAAAAAGGATGTTTCCCTCACCTGATATTCCAAGGCGCCCACTTTTTTGCCATTACGCATTATTTATTCGATTCGATTCGATTAATTCCAGGAAATTGTCGATCGACCGTCGTCGTCGGCGTGGGCCCATTTGTGCGCGTTCGGGGCACGGATTTTGGCTCGCCTATCTTGCTGCCGTCGTCCAATGGTTGGTGCACTCGTCGAAAACATACAAATGGGGCGAATAGGGTGCTAGAACTGTTAGCGGGGGCACATTTTTGCTTTTTTTTCGTCGATTTCTAGCTGTTAATAGTAAATAATGCATTTTTATGGTGTTTTTAGTCGTTTTTCTATTGATAGAAAGTCACAATCAAGGATTTGAGGGCCTGTAATTCGTATCATTAAAATCTTTTTAAGAAAGAGGAAAATGGAACGCTCGATGATCAAGCCACAACGCCCAAGGAGGTCGACGGCAAAAACTATCCCGCCCTTCCACATCCCTCTTTCTACGACACACAAGGCTGCGAGTTCAAGCCGCCCCCCGATCGCGTTGACTCGGTGAATATTTATCTATTTCTTTCCTTAAGTCGTTATTTATCTATCTATTTTTTCCTGGAGGTACCGGTTGACCTAGTAATCAAATATATAAAAGTTTCAACTATATTTAAAATAGCAAACCTTTCGATTATAAGTTAGAAGAATGTTTGAAAAAGTCGAAAATTTGGCCTTTAGGATCTTCGACCAAAAATTAATTTTTTTGTATCAAAATTTGTGTAGTTTTTATGCGTAGGAATAGTTAAAACCCATCTAAAAACGCATCCGCAATTTATAAAAAAATTTAGGCTTGGGCCGAAAAAAATTGGGGAATAAGGGAATATCGCGTAGTATACTCTGCCGTATACCCCCTGGGGGGTATGGCAGTGTATACTACGCGATATTCCTATGTTCCGGTCATTTTCGTGCTTCGCAATGTATTACAAAAATGATCAGCGCCTGAAATTAGATATTATCCTGAAGTCTATATTCCTATATTGAATATTCCTATATTCCGCTTTTTCAGGGCGCCGTGCCGCACAAGAAGTAAACCCCAGTGCCTCCAACCACCACCTCGACTACTACCACAAAAACCCTAAACCGACACGTGTATTTCCTTTCCTTTGTTCCTGTGTGTCCTGTGTTTGAATAAATCGTCTGGGTGACGTTACAGGCGTACAGGCGTGCATTGCGCCAGGAAACGTGTAAAAATGTTACAAGAATTTGTCTCGGGTACTATTTTACGACACGAACGTAGCGCGTACAGGGTGTCCCAAAAAAACTTTTACGTCTTTTGTTCCTGTCTTTTTGTCGCAAATTTTTTAATTGACGAAAAAGACGTTTATATTGGGAATTTCCATCCCTTTTTACTATCAAACTTGACAGAAACCGACCGGCAAATGAAAATTTTTTCGGTAAATAACTCAAAATCGGCATGCTAATTGCGAAAACATAGCCAAAAACCAGTGGAAAAAAGCCGCTTCGCGGCACTTTTCCACTGGCCACTGCTAGGTCAACATGACTCTGACCTCTCCAAAGTCAACCCGGAATTTTATGTGCCGGCCGTCGGCCGGTCACATAAAGCTGAAAAATGGATTCAAATATACAATTCAAAAAAATTTAGAGATAATTATGGCAAAGAACCAACGTCGAGGTAGTTAGACACATATTAGGCACATCGCTACGCTCGGCGTTGTCTTAAAGGGAAGTTAAAATACCGGTCAAAAAGAGGAAATGGCTATCGTCGAAAAGACCAGGAAGGGGATTTCGTCGCGAAAAAAACGTAAAATATTTGAGTAACACCGAAAAGTTCTCGGGGCGAAAACGGCATTTTGAGTGGGCTGCAATTCATGTCGTAATGCCTTGTAAGGCACTGCATCTCTCGAAAAACTGGTAAAACAAAATGACGGCTCCAGACTCTATTTTACCTTACTAAAAACACGGTTAACATGCTCCCGATAAAGTTATCAGGTATTTCCTTTTACCCCCCCCCCCGATAATGCCAAAGAACCAAAAAGAAAATTGCAGGTTTTGCAAGGCAAGGCGCAGCGCGAACACCCGAATGAGGGCTCCATCTACCACTCGGATCAGTTCGCCATGATTGGTGCGATTTTCGAAAAATGTTTTTTCCTAAACTGTTTCATTTGGGCTTTGCGATTATGGTAAGAGTTTACTTTACCCCCCCCCCCCCACAGCCGAAGGGTCTTAAAGTTGTCGGTATTTTCGCTTATTTTGTCGGGATTTTTGCAACGCCATTCGATAGAGCGTCGAAAAATATACTAAGAGTTTTAATTTGAGCCTACAACACCGTAAAATAAAAAAGTTATAGCCAAAAACTTCCGGCTGGGGGGTAGAGTAAACCGTAGCCGCGATTATATGTATCAAGGGACAACGACATTTTTAGCTCGGATATGTTTCATAAAATCTTCAACAATGACATTTTTTATTTTTGGTGGTTTCGCCTTTTTTTTATTTTTTGCAGATAATAAGAATTGTTCTTATAAAGTTGATGGCAAAATGACACTATATTTACAATATTTAAACCAGTAAAACCATCTAAAAATAAATTAATAATTCATCCATTACTATTAAATATTTTTGACTCTTAGTCGATTCAATTCATCAATAGGTCCTCGATGAAGCAATCTGGGGAATGAAGTGACGAGAGGGCTTTGCGCAACCTCTTGTTTCAAAACATTTCTTTTCAACGGCAACAACAATCCACCTATGAAGCAATCAGACCGACCTTTCAGCTGATTTTTCGCATCAAAGCTGGGAAATAATTAATTGGAGTATCAGCTAGAGGATAAAACGAGTCCAGTAGTCGCCAGGAGGCTGCACTTTACGTAACTAAAATCCCAAAAGGGTCGAAATTTTTGCAATCTTGGAGATATTTGGCGGTTATACTATGAGTTTTTATAACAGCTCCAAATAATGTCATATCAAAAATCGTAGTAAAACCAAAATAACTTCAGAAAATGGAAGATCAATGCTGATTTTCAAAATTTCCGCGGTTTTTTCGGCATTCTGGAGACGCCATTCGATTCAGAATCCAAAAATATAGTCATTGTTTTAATGCGAGTTCAAAATAATGTACGGGGTAAAAATATACGATAGGATTAAAAAAATAGACCGCCAATCGAAGCCGCCAAATTTGCGAAACATTGATTTCGGCTAATGGATCCTTTTTGGGAATGTTTGGGGTTGGCTAGCGGAGATGTTGGGAACTGAGCAGAGGGGGTCGAACTTTTTCCGGCCCAAGCCTAAATTTTTTTAATATAAATAGTGGAAGTGTTTCTAAACTGTGAATAGCTAAGCATAAAACTTTACAAAATTTAAGTATAATTTTAGGTCGAAAAAATCATTTTTGTGATCTTTGCGGTATTTGAATATTTCGGAGAAGAGCTAATTTGTGCTGTATTTCCGGAAATGCCTAGTCTAATAGTATTCTAATTGCGCTTTTTTCAAAATATTCCTTGCAAGCAGATTTGGGAAAATTTGTCTAGTTTTACGTTTAGCAGTATTACAAAGCATTTCGCCAGCTGGCTCGACTTTACTTTGGAAAAAGTGCGCACTATGGGAAAAAGGATGTTTCCCCCATCTGATATTGGAAAGGCGCCCACTTTTTGCCATTAAGCAATATTTATACGATTCGATTCGATTAATTCCAGGAAATCGTCGATCCATCGTCATTCACGTTATTTTTCGTCACCAAGCTCTCTCCAATTCTGCAACATTGTTTTCCGGCGACAGTTGACACAGACGACAGCGACAGACCGTAGTCGTCTTCTCGGTGCAGGTGCAATTTTCGCAATTTATCTAAAACAAAATACCTCTAAAAATTAAACAAAAAAAAATAAAAATTAAGTATTTACTGGCGAAATTTACAGCAACAACGCGCAATTTATTCTAGAGAGACCGATATCTGGATTCGCGTTATTTTTCGTCACCAAGCTCTCTCCAATTCTGCAACATTGTTTTCCGGCGACAATTTGCCGTAACACTGAATAGACAAAGATGAATTTTTTAAAGCCAAACTTTTGCAGCACAAAAAAAATGTATCTCAGAAATGTTTTATAGCATAAAAACTATTGCTGAAAGCTATGGGCAACACATAGGATGACAGGGGCCCTATTTGGAATATTTTGTATAGGCCATTCGAAAGACAGCCGAGAAATATGCTTGAGAGCTTTTTAAAGCCTGAAAACCCATAATTACAAGTATTTTTATTAGTAAAAAATCTTGTCCCTCTGTTAAAATGCGGCGGTGAAAGAAACGTACAGTCTAGATTCATGAGCCGCAGCCACGCATCAAATATATCGACAATTTCGTGAAACACAAAAATTTAATGCCTAAAATCGTGGAATTTTTAAGATTTCTGGAGTTCTTTGTGTTACAGATTGTATTCTTCATTCTATTCGGCATTTTCGCCCGCTACGACAATGAGTCGATGCCATCGAGTGGGAATCCGGATACGGAGAACCCGCTCACCGTCACCGCCACTTATCCGAGGCGGTTAAATTTTGATGTTACGAAAAAATGCCCCTTTGTGGAAAATAATAAATCAGTAGTGCTGTCTCTCAATGTGCATTTGTGTGGTCTCGCATACAACTCGAAGGGGAAAGGAGCTAGAGTTACAAGCTACAAGAATTTAGCTCTCTTCAGATTCGGATAGGGCGTCGTCAGAAAACCCGGAAAAACCCTTTTTGGACTACGCGATATTCCTATGTTCGGATCATTTTCGTGCTTCGCAATTTATTACAAAAATGATCAGCGCCTGAAATTAGATATTATCCTGAAGTTTACATTTTCCTATATAAGTCTATATTCAGGGCGCCATGCCGAACAAGAATTGAACTTCGCTGCATTCAACTACCACCGCCAGCCGCCCTCTAACCTAAATCTTGCCAGCATAGATATATCGGTCTTTATGTATTGAATTGATGCTTTTTGTCTCGTTTAATAGGTCGACTGCTTTACCGAAAAGTTGCCCAAAAAATTGAAACATATTTCCCGAAATGCTCCAACCTCTCGAGTCCAATCTGGTATTTGCCGGTCGCGCGGAAATCGTCGGATACAAAACCGCGAATGAGCAACGCCCATTCGATTGAGATAACCGAATCTTACTTGTTCTACTTATTATTTTTTTATTAACCTTTAACTTTTTAATTTAATTTAATTATTTTTATTAAAATTCTATTAAAAAAGTTACTTGAATATAACCGAAAAACATTTTGCATCATTTTTAATGGTATTTAAAGATCTTTAAGCGGTAATGAGATAAAACAACAAGAATTACTTATAAATTTGTTTGGAAAAGAAATGTTTTGAACCTAGAGGATGCCGAAAAGCTTTTCCGTGCAGGAATTTACTTCTTGTTCGGCATGGCACCCTGAAAAAGCGGAATATAGAAATATTCAATATAGGGAATATAGAATTACCAGTGGAAAAAGACCGCTTCGCGGCCCTTTTCCACTGGCCCCGTCCAGGAACCATGAATTTGAATAGCTTCTTTTTAGCCTGCGGCGCAAGAACCTGAGTCAGACCATTCTTTAGCCTGCGGCGCTAGCTACTACTTTTTCTCCCGGATTTAGCCTGCGGCGCTAGAGCGAAGGCCAGGCCTAAATCGCGCATACGGAAAGCCTAGAAATATGTTTTGTTGCTGAACTACAAAAAAGCAAAAAGCTAAATTTCGCGCGGATCCGAACCCGCGACCCGCAACGCCGTAGCCCCGGCCTTGATCCACTACACCATAGGGGGGAGGTTGGAACGGGCAGCGGTAAAGGCCTCTTCATATCCTGGGGGCAGAACCGGGCTGTGCTAATAGGAATGGGCCCCAGCACCTACCCCAGGCAGGCCTTCAGGCCACTTTGCAAAATTCAACTTTTGAGGTAGAAGCTGGTCGAATTTTGTGAAAATAATAAGATGCGCGTGATCCTCGCCATTGAATGCATGAGTGGTCAAAAATACAGGTCCAAAATCGCCATGTGTATTGAGATATGGCCTGGACACCACCGCCCGTGACAGGATTTATTAAGGACCTTCCAGAAAAATCCTTATAAAAACTTTATTTTCAAAAATTTAGCAAAATCCAAAAAATTGTATCTGGGGAATTACTTTTTCCATCTACCTTCCAAACATGAGACCTCAATTCCCTCTAGGGGCTGAGAAAACTTCCGGACAACGCGGCAAAAACCCATTTTGTTAAGGATTTTTCACTTTTTTGCTTATAAAATTGTTAAATGAAGGAATTTCGTAAAACAAAAAAATGCATCACTGACAAATGTGTTTCTCCAGCTCCATGCCAAAAATCAGCCGGAAATTCGGCCTGACGGCCGAGAAATCGGCTGTACAGAAAACACACATACTTTTCTCGCTTATAGGATAGGATATAGGAACCAGCGGGGGAGGAGCCGCGTTCCTGCACGGAAAAGCTTTTCGGCATCCTCTAGGTTCAAAACATTTCTTTTCCAAACAAATTTATAACTAATTTTTGTTGTTTTATCTCATCACCGCTTAAAGATCTTTAAATACCATTAAAAATGATGCAAAATGTTTTTCGGTTATATTCAAGTAACTTTTTTAATAGAATTTTAATAAAAATAATTAAATTAAATTAAAAAAGTTCAAGGTTAATAAAAAAATAATAAGTAGAACAAGTAAGATTCGGTTATCTCAATCGAATGGGCGTTGCTCATTCGCGGTTTTGTATCCGACGATTTCCGCGCGCCTGGCAAATTCCAGATTGGACTCGAGAGGTTGGAGTATTTCGGGAAATATGTTTCAATTTTTTGGGCATGGACGGCGAGCCGACAAGACAGTAATCCTTTGAGTCGATCGATGGCAGCTTGCCGACGCGCGATTCCGAAGATGAGCTGAGACAATGATTTGTAAACAGCAAGAATTGTTCCCAAACCCCGTCCTCTTCCCCTCGCAGATCAATAATTGTATGTCTTCCTCAAACCTCTTTGTATTGGCATGCGGCGCAAGCTTAAAAGGCCGTTCGCGAGGGGCGCGACCACTGCCTGGCACAGTTTTTTTCGACCCTGTTTTTTTGACGCCATCGGAAAGAGCATGATCGAATTAGTAGGGTGGCACTATTTTGAGAGTTTAAAGATTTAATTTTCGGGGTTAAACTGGGCGCTAAAGTTGCCAATCGCAAAAAATTATCTCGAAAGTTACTGTTTACTCTTAAATAGGACCGGAATTGAACTGGCGCGAGCTCTGGATTGATACGCCGACGCCGATGCAATACACCACGACTGGCGAAGGGGCTCCCAGGCGGATGGTCCGGGTTCGATTCCTGCCCGAAACAAGCATCTTCTCAGAAGGCGAATTTCTTTTTGCTCTTTTTTGCAATGGCTTCAGCTCGAGCTCTAGATGTGCTTTGATATTTCACATTTTCCGAATAGACCTGTTTTCGACTGTTTGAGCTTTTTTCGGACGGTTTTCGACGCAGTAAATGCTTTATAGCAATTTCCTGCCGAACGGGCGGGTCATGAGCGATACATCAATCGATGCAGAATTTTATTGCGCATCTTTCTATGCTAGTCTCATCGCCCGCTCGAACGGCAGGCTCCGGCAATTCCGGAAAAACGAATTTGTGTACGCGGTACACCTATGTTCCGGTCATTTTCGAGCTTCGCAATGTATTAGAGATATGATCAGTACCCAAAATCAGGCCCAGTCGCAAATTTTCGACTGATTTGGTCCAGTAACTTTCGAGATAATTTTTTGCTGTCGGCAACTTTAGCGCCCCGTTTAACCCCGAAAATTAAACTTTTAAACTCTGAAAATAGTGCCACCCTACTAATTCGATCATGCTCTTTCCGATGGCGTCAAAAAAACAGGGTCGAAAAAAACTGTGCCAAGCTATATTAAGGGTTGGTCGAGTCCCCTCGCCGAACGGCCTTTTAAATTGCTAGTGGCCTTATAAGGCATGCGGCGCATGTTTGATCGGTTACCTCCTCCTTTAAAGTTACAATTGTTTTACAATCAAAAGTCATAAATTTTTTTACAATATATAAAATTATATAAAAAATCTAGAAAACCGGTTTCCGCCCAAGAATCCTAATGAACAATTGAAAAACTATTCCAAAAATAAAATAGCATCGAAAACGACTTTCAGGAAAAATGAGTTGAGGAAAGAGCAAAGACGCAGTGCAGTCCCCCGGCCCCCTCACCCCTGTTCATCTACATTTGTGTAAAGTATACCAAAATACTCGCCAGAGCAAGACGAACATTTTGGTATACTTTACACACCTCTAGATAAGCAGGGAGCCGAGACACAAAAGTTGGGTGCCGGCTGGGGGGGGGTAAACTGCACTCTAACCGGAAAAACAATGCTACTAGCCATTATAAACCATTAATTTGACGCCTTTAGACAGCAGATGATGTTGAGATGAGAATTGCGGCCTTCGGCACTTTTCGGCATCCTCTAGGTTCAAAACATTTCTTTTCCAAACAAATTTATACTTAATTCTTGTTGTTTTATCTCATCACCGCTTAAAGATCTTTAAATACCATTAAAAATGATGCAAAATGTTTTTCGGTTATATTCAAGTAACTTTTTTAGTAAAATTTTAATAAAATAATTAAATTAAATTAGAAAGTTAAAGGTTAATAAAATAATAGTAATAGAACAAGTAAGATTCGGTTATCTCAATCGAATGGGCGTTGCTCATTCAGCTGATACCCCAATGAATTTTTTCCCAGCTTTTATGCGAAAAACCAGCTGGAAATTCGGTCTGATTGCTTCAAAGGTGGATTGGTGGGGCCGTTGAAAAGAAATGTTTTGAACCAAGAGGTTGCCTAAAGTCTTCCCGTCACTTCACTTTCCAGATGTTTGCTTCTACCTATCGATGAATTGAAATCGAAAGTTGAGCGCATTGAAATGTCGAGAAAGTAATTTTTCTACATTTCGACGACAAAAATACAATTCTTGAAGATAAAAATAGAGACCTTGATTTTAGAAAATTAAACTCATAGTAAAATCAAAAATAGCCTTCGAAAATGGAGGACTAATCCTGATTTTCAAAATTTTCGCTGTTTTTTCGCTTTTTAAAGACGCCATTCGCAAAAGGATCAAAGAAATATATCAAGGGTTTTAATACCAACTCAAAATCCTATCCTATAAGCGAGAAAAGTATGTCTGTTTTCTGTGCAGCCGATTTCTCGGCCGTCAGGCCGAATTTCCGGCTGATTTTTGGCATGGAGGTGGAGAAAGACGTTCTCTTTATAGGCATTTTTTTTGTTTTTCGAAATTCCCTCAATTAAGGATTTTACAAGCAAAACCAGCGCTGACCCCCCGCTCCGCGGGGGTTCAGCGCTGGCCCTGGGGGAAAAAGCGAAACGGCATGGCTCCGGTGAAAATTTTCATCCCCCAGCTACGGTATTTTTGGGGGTTCGCGGCGGGATTAAATTCCCGGTCGCGCGAACGGACGGACATTAGAAATTTATATATAGTAGAAATAGTGAAAAACCCTTAACATTTTGGCCAAAAAAAAAGGTTTGTTCAGAGGATATCTCGCGATCCAAAAGGAATTCAGCGTTAATTTTTGGAGGGCAGATTGAAAATTACATTCTCCTGTGATATAATTCTGGTTTTTGGCAGATTTTGTAATCTAAAATTTTTATGAGCATTTTTCCAAAAAGTCCTTAACAAAATGGGCCAAGAGCCGTGGTGTCCGGGGCATAACTCGAAGCCCTGATGGAATTCCGGGCCGAAATTTGGACCATTTAGGCAATCAAAAGTGGGGATCATGCGCAAGTAGTTGGTTTTTGAAAATATTGTAGTTTAGTTGCATACAATGCAAATTTGTAAAATTGGTTTTTGCCAGCTGCTCGGGGAAAACGTGAGTAATTGGGAGGCTGGAAAGATAGAGCAGAATGTGCTAAATTTTTCCCTTTTAAATTTTCCAAATTCGGTTCAATTACCGGGGCGATAGAGCCGTTTTTGTTTCGGAGAGGGCCGCCCTTTTGGGGCGCCTGGGAAGTACCCCTCTGTGTCCCCAGCCCGTCCTGACTCGCCCCCCACCTAACCCACTCCCAGGTGATAACCCCCAAGGTTTCGAAGCGCTGCCGGGTGGGTGGCCGAAAGGTTAACACTGAACAGCCACCTTCCTAGAGCGCCCCAGCGATGGGTGACGAATTTTTGGCCGCTACGCTCAAGGGGGAGCCGTCTCACGATGGTCACACAAGTTCATACGCTCGCTCCCTTGGGACGCCAAGGGGTTCAGCTAGCCTGTTGCTGGACAAGCCAGACCCGGAAGGGATGGTTCGGCCTGACGGTCGTAATGTCGGTCCTGTTGGCACCAGTACCGATCTGCCGGACCCGGTAAGGGTGTCGGAAACAGCTGAGCCTCAGCAGGGTACGAAGAACAGAGGGCCTGCCGATTGGACCCGAAGAGGTAGCAATACCGAGGTTCAATTGGCTGGGCGAGTAGCGGCACCCTCCAGCTGTTTTCCGGGACAACACCCCGCGGCCTATCCTCAAACACCGCGGCATCCTATGCAGATCGTGAAAATGCCTTCCGTGCCGAATACCAGCAGTAACTCGACCGGTACACTCCATACGGGAAAGAAGCTGTCTGACTCGGGATTTTTCGTTCCGAACCCGTGGCAAACGCTGGGCCCTGATTCTTCGAAGCTTTGGGTGCCTCGACAGCAGATAGAACCCGCGCCTGTTCTAAAACCTGAGCCTGTACAAATACAGAGAAAGAAGGAAAAGATTAGTCGCGCGGAACGTGTACAACTGAGGTTGGAATACGACCAAAGTTTACAGCGGACCCCGGCCGATCCTGGACTTGCTCAAGGTCCTGTCGATGTGCCTGAGGTTTCGTTGAGCCAGACTCCGAGTTCACGCGAGCGACGGAAGCGAAAGTCTGACGCGGAAGGCGAGAGGGAACCGCGAGTCGGAGGAACCCCTGAGGAGCATGAATCCCAACTCGCGACAAGGCGTGCGAAACGCTTGCATAGCTCCCAGGGAACTCCTGATCAATCGCACCTCCCATCGCAGTCCGTCGAAGGCCTAGCCAACGTCACGCCTCTGTCTCGCCTCAATTCCCAGAGAAAGGCTGATGCGGTGCGCATGAGAGAATTACGTGGCAAGGAAACTCCTGAGGAGCGCGAGAATCGCCTCGCAAAAGTTCGTGAAGCCAAAAGGCTCAGCGACCCTCAATGGAGTGACTGCGACACGCAAGACTCGGCGCAGACTCCGAGCCGCCATGCCACTATTTCTGAGGGTTCTTGGGAGTGGTCTCAGCGTAAATCAGTAATAACAGTTCAGAAATCCTTCCAAGATTTGGACCAGAAAATTGGACACCATTTATACCTGCCCTACCAATAAGTCGCGTTTTATTATACCTGAAAAAGTTAATTGGTTGACTAGGCGTATGTCATTGTTGTTTGCGTCAAGGTTCCACCGACCGAAAAATGGGAAACATTTTTCTGGAAAATTAGAACTTTTCTGATTAATTAGAGCTGAGAATTTTTTGCTGCTTCTAATGGTATATTTGATTACCGCGCAACTGCCTCCCGACTATCACACTATCAATCATTGGGGTATGAAATCGCTGTTTTCCAACCATTAACCATACAAAAATCGGAGTCCATCGGAGCCCAAGTATCGTCGATTTTTCGATTTTCAACAATTTTGAGTTAAGAAGCTCATTCGATAGAGGAAATTTTTCTAAATTTCGATGGCGCTATTTGTTTTTGAGAAAGCAGCCGGGAAAGGCAAAATAAATGACTTTGAAAAATGGAACTTTGAAACGCTATAACTTTTGAAATTCGACTATTTAGCAAGAATTAAAACGGGTTTGAGGTCAGCAAAAAATTCTACACAAAATAGTCTGGGTCCGATACCGGAACGTCACCTTGATTGAGGGTGGTTTCTTGTTAATATATTCTTTTGATGCCTACCGGGTGGTGTTGATATAATCCCCAAAGTAATGAAATATTGAAAAATCTATGGTATTAAATTCCCCCCCCGGTAACGAACCAGCTCCCGTTTTTTTGCATCTAAACGTTTTACTTCACGAATTTTAGGCCCTAAATCCATGAAGACTGCAGATTTTCTCCGAAAACTGCATGCAAATTGATGGCTCAAGCCCACGGGAATAACCGCAATGACCAAATTATCGACTTTCTCTAGCGTTTTTCTAACTTTTTAAAAAGTTTTCTCCGATTCAAATAGGCTTAAATTTTGCTAAAACAATGTGAAACCACTTGATCGGGGAATATTATGAGGCTTTATAGATACGCGTTTTCGCAAAATGGATAAAGGAAAATTTGAGATTTGGGCAAAAATAGTCCCCCCCACCCTCCCTGGAATTCGCAAGAACCCGCAGCCGCTACTTATTGAAAGAATTAGGCAGCCACCAAAGCTAGAACGACAATTTCAGATCTGGCGCGCGCGTTATTTGGCGAGACGCGCAATTATTGATCTGCGAGGGGAAGAGGACGGGGTTTGGGAACAATTCTTGCTGTTTACAAATCATTGTCTCAGCTCATCTTCGGAATCGCGCGTCGGCAAGCTGCCATCGATCGACTCAAAGGATTACTGTCTTGTCGGCTCGCCGTCCATGCCCAAAAAATTGAAACATATTTCCCGAAATACTCCAACCTCTCGAGTCCAATCTGGAATTTGCCAGGCGCGCGGAAATCGTCGGATACAAAACCGCGAATGAGCAACGCCCATTCGATTGAGATAACCGAATCTTACTTGTTCTACTTATTATTTTTTTATTAACCTTTAACTTTTTAATTTAATTTAATTATTTTTATTAAAATTCTATTAAAAAAGTTACTTGAATATAACCGAAAAACATTTTGCATCATTTTTAATGGTATTTAAAGATCTTTAAGCGGTGATGAGATAAAACAACAAGAATTAAGTATAAATTTGTTTGGAAAAGAAATGTTTTGAACCTAGAGGATGCCGAAAAGTGCCGAAGTGCCAATTCTCATCTCAACATCATCTGCTGTCTAAAGGCGTCAAATTAATGGTTTATAATGGCTAGTAGCATTGTTTTTCCGGTTAGAGTGCAGTTTACCCCCCCAGCCGGCACCCAACTTTTGTGTCTCGGCTCCCTGCTTATCTAGAGGTGTGTAAAGTATACCAAAATGTTCGTCTTGCTCTGGCGAGTATTTTGGTATACTTTACACAAATGTAGATGAACAGGGGTGAGGGGGCGGGGGGACTGCACTGCGTCTTTGCTCTTTCCTCAACTCATTTTTCCTGAAAGTCGTTTTCGATGCTATTTTATTTTTGGAATAGTTTTTCAATTGTTCATTAGGATTCTTGGGCGGAAACCGGTTTTCTAGATTTTTTATATAATTTTATATATTGTAAAAAAATTTATGACTTTTGATTGTAAAACAATTGTAACTTTAAAGGAGGAGGTAACCGATCAAACATGCGCCGCATGCCTTATAAGGCCACTAGCAATTTAAAAGGCCGTTCGCGAGGGACTCGACCAACCCTTAATATAGCTTGGCACAGTTTTTTTCGACCCTGTTTTTTTGACGCCATCGGAAAGAGCATGATCGAATTAGTAGGGTGGCACTATTTTCAGAGTTTAAAAGTTTAATTTTCGGGGTTAAACGGGGCGCTAAAGTTGCCGACAGCAAAAAATTATCTCGAAAGTTACTGGACCAAATCAGTCGAAAATTTGCGACTGGGCCTGATTTTGGGTACTGATCATATCTCTAATACATTGCGAAGCTCGAAAATGACCGGAACATAGGTGTACCGCGTACACAAATTCGTTTTTCCGGAATTGCCGGAGCCTGCCGTTCGAGCGGGCGATGAGACTAGCATAGAAAGATGCGCAATAAAATTCTGCATCGATTGATGTATCGCTCATGACCCGCCCGTTCGGCAGGAAATTGCTATAAAGCATTTACTGCGTCGAAAACCGTCCGAAAAAAGCTCAAACAGTCGAAAACAGGTCTATTCGGAAAATGTGAAATATCAAAGCACATCTAGAGCTCGAGCTGAAGCCATTGCAAAAAAGAGCAAAAAGAAATTCGCCTTCTGAGAAGATGCTTGTTTCGGGCAGGAATCGAACCCGGACCATCCGCCTGGGAGCCCCTTCGCCAGTCGTGGTGTATTGCATCGGCGTCGGCGTATCAATCCAGAGCTCGCGCCAGTTCAATTCCGGTCCTATTTAAGAGTAAACAGTAACTTTCGAGATAATTTTTTGCGATTGGCAACTTTAGCGCCCAGTTTAACCCCGAAAATTAAATCTTTAAACTCTCAAAATAGTGCCACCCTACTAATTCGATCATGCTCTTTCCGATGGCGTCAAAAAAACAGGGTCGAAAAAAACTGTGCCAGGCAGTGGTCGCGCCCCTCGCGAACGGCCTTTTAAGCTTGCGCCGCATGCCAATACAAAGAGGTTTGCATGGGAGATGCGTTTTTCTTTCTTCAGGGTAACTTTATGTGGAAGGGCGCTCGATTCATAGGGCCTAGACGGGGTCCAGCGGGGGAGAGTCGCGAAGCGGCTCCTCCCCCGCTGGTTCCTATATAACTCTATATTCCTACCAGGGTTGAAAAGTCGCGAAGCGCTTTGTTGAAAAAGTTGAAAAACATTAAACGCGCGAAAAACGCGCAAAGTTGAACAACCGCTTCGCGACTTTTCAACCCTGGCCCCGTCTCGGATCCCATACTTTTATTCTTCCCTTTGCATACTTGAAAACGCTTTAGAAAACAAAAAAAAAATGATAGACAACCCCTTCTGCCTCTTTATATAGACAACCGCCCACATCTTATTCCTAGACTATATATTGAAAAACTATTCCAAAAATGAAATAGCATCGAAAATGACTTTCAGGAAAAATGAGTTGAGGAAAGAGCAAAGACGCAGTGCAGTCCCCCCGCCCCCTCACCCCTGTTCATCTACAGGTGTGTAAAGTATACGAAAATACTCGCCAGAGCAAGGCGAACATTTTGGTATACTTTGCTGTGGAGTGTCGCCCCTTGGGGGTGAGCAGAACTCAATCTCCTCTGTATTCAAGGAGATTGTACCCAACTGTTCGTGTAGTTGGATTTTATGTATTAATATTATAAACGCTCTAGATAGATTAGTGAACTACTCATTTATTAGGCACCATTAATAGACGCGGCTTCCCAATACTGTTAGTCCCCACATAATTTAGGCTACCAGGTTTCCCCTTAATATATAACCTACGATTGTCCTACTGTAGAAAAGCGTACTAGATGGTCTAGAGGAGATCCATCCGTCGCACTGCCCAGGCCTTCCTATCGGAGGGCGGCCGAAAGGGGCGGAGCCATAGATAAAAGGATAAGCTACTGAAGGCCCGAAAGGGGACCTCAAACTACGACCGAATGTGGTGTCGCCATGACGCCACATGGAGGAACAAGGAGCCGAGATAAAAAAGTGGGGTGCCGGCTGGGGGGGGTAAGTAAACTGCACTCTAACCGGAAAGACAATGCTATTAGCCACTACAACCCATTAATTTGACGCCTTTAGACCGCAGATGATGTCGAGATGACTGTGGGCCGTCGGCACTTTTCGGCATCCTCTAGGTTCAAAACATTTCTTTTCCAAACAAATTTATAAGTAATTTTTGTTGTTTTTATCTCATCACCGCTTAAAGATCTTTAAATACCATTAAAAATGATGCAAAATGTTTTTCGGTTATATTCAAGTAACTTTTTTAATAAAATTTTAATACAAAATAATAAAACTAAATTAAAAAGTTAAAGGTTAATAAAAAATAGTAAGTAGAACAAGTAAGATTCGGTTATATATAAAAATAGAAAACAAGTAAAAACTATTCGGTTTGAGTTTTGCAAGATTTTCTAGTTGCTAGTCCCAACTGGGTACCATTTGCCGGAAAATTAACTTTTTATTGGAACATTGTATTTCCAAAAAAAAGGTGCGAATCTTTTTCGGGAGATCGGCCAATTTGAGATCCTAATGCCGAAAATCATCATGTCGAAATTCGAAAAATTCGAAAATGCCGAAAATCGTATTGTCGAATAATATCAGAATGTCGAAGTTTGATATATGGCAAAATTTTAATCGAATTGGCAGCTTTTTCCGGGGAAAATATCAAAATTCTGCAATATCGAAATTTCCGGATTTTGAATTGTGATTTTCGAGAGATCGGATTTTATCATTTTTTAGTATTGTAAAGATATGGTAATCAATATTGGTTAATAAACTTAAAAAGTAGAATATTTATAGAAGTTAAATAAAGCGTTTTTTTAGATTAACGACGCCGACGGCTCGATCGTCCTCCACACGTTCGACGCCTATTCTGGCATGGCCTTTAGCATGGTTGGTAATTGGAAAATAAGTTGTGATGGAATTAAGTTGAAATTAATTGATTTCGATGAGCAAAATTAATTTATGGCGGTAGGTGTTATAATGCGTCGGTCGTAAGAATGAATAAACTTCAAATTTGCAAAAATTCCAGGGTTTCTTCAAAAAACCTGTTTCAAAAATATCGCTGGTCGCAACCGATAAAGAAAACCCAATGTCTTTCTTCTGGCGAGCAGTGCCAACGTTATGCTGATAAAACTTTCTAGTGTATTAAATTGCATATTTATTTACATATTTCTGATAATAATATTAATAGTAGTAAATTAACACACTTAAGAGTTAATGCAAATTATTATTAATCGGGAGGGGGCATTTTTTGTCAATTACTTCTCTTATCTTAAATTAATTTATTTTGAGCTGAAGGTAAAACAATTCCCTTAAATTATCGTGTTTTGATCTGGCATTAAAATGCTTACAAATGAACCACCTAAGGTCAAGGTGGCATTCCGGTATGGGATCCGGCCTGTTTTGTGCAGAATTTGTCGCTGGTTCTGAATCCGCTTTCAGTTCTTGCTAAATAGCCCATTTTAAAACGTTATAGCAATTTTAAGATAATATTTGAGAACTCAAGAAGTCGTCTGGGACGGTGCTCAGCTCTTTTGTTTTTTGGTGCATTTGACTTTGAATAGAGAGATCTTGAAGCGAATTATTTGCTGATTCTAATGGTATATTTCATTAGTGCTCAACTGCCTCCCGACTATCACACTATCAATTATGGGGGTGCGAAATAGCTGTTTTTCACCATTTACCATACAAAAATCGGAGTCCATCGGAGCCCAAGTATCGTCGATTTTTCGGTTTTCAACAATTTTCTGTGAAGAAGCTCATTCGATAGAAGAAATTTTTCTGAATTTCGATGGCGATATTTGTTTTTGAGAAATCAGCCGGGAAAGGCAAAATCAATGACTTTGAAAAATGGAACTTTGAAACACTATAACTTTTGAAATTCGGCTATTTAACAAGAATTAAAGCGGGTTTGGACTCAGCAAAGAATTCTGCACCAAATCTACTTGAATATGACCGAAAAACATTTTGCATCATTTTTAATGGTATTTAAAGATCTTTAAGCGGTGATGAGATAAAAACAACAAAAATTACTTATAAATTTGTTTGGAAAAGAAATGTTTTGAACCTAGAGGATGCCGAAAAGCTTTTCCGTGCAGGAATTTACTTCTTGATCGGCATGGCACCCTGAAAAAGCGGAATATAGGAATATTCAATATAGACATCCTATCCTATAAGCGAGAAAAGTATGTGTGTTTTCTGTCCGGGCGATTTCTCGGCCGTAAGGCCGAATTTCCGGCTGATTTTTGGCATGGAGGTGGAGAAACACATTTACCAAAAACTTTTTTTTTGGATTTTTCGAAATTCTTTCTTTAAACGATTTTACAAGCAAAAATATGAAAATCCTTAACAAAGTGGCCTGAGGGCCGCGTTGTACAGGTCATAACTCGAAGCCCCGGTGGGGTTTCGGCCTGTAATTTGGAACACTTATGTATTCGGTAGTGGGGATGATGCGCAAGGATTCAGTTTTTGAAAATTTTGTAATTCCGCAGCATAAGATGGAAATTTGTAATGTTGTCTTTTACAGACCCCTGCCGATTAATATATGTCGTTTGACAGGTTTGAAAGATGCAGCAGATGTTCCTATATCACTAACTTTTTAAATTTTTTTAAATTGGTTGAATTTCCGGGAAGATAGAGCCGTTTTTGTTTCGGAGAGGGTCGCCCTTCCGGGGCGCCTGGGGAGTACCCCCTCTGTGACCCCCGGCCCATCCCGCACTCGCCCCCCACCTAACCCACTCCCAGGTGATAACATCCAAGATTTTGAAGCGCTGCCGGGTGGCTGGAGTTTCGGGGCGGCACCTAGCTAGTTCGATACAGAAAAAAATTCTGAGCAACATCCCGTTTTCAAAAAGTGCTGATCGATAAAGGTGTTTTAGAAAAGAGAATTTAAAGTTCGCGCTTTTTTCGAGTTTTCGGGTCCATTTCCTCGGTTCCAGTCGTTTTCGGGGCGGGGCAGGGCGCCATTCGTAACCCTCCGCCAATGCCTCCATCAGAGCTTACATTGGCGTATTGGTAGTGCGCTTGCCTACCAACTTTTTTAACATTTTTTTGCCTCGGGTTCGAATCTTCGCGCTGGCTAACCCTTTGCTTTTTGGTTCTTGAACCCCTTAACGGTGCATAAAATTTTAATTAGCAAAAAAGCAAAGAGTTAACGGTAAATAAGAATCGAACTTGTGGCAAAAGGTCAAAAAAAACTTCGTAGGCCATCGCACTAGCCACTTGGCCATGCCTAGGACCGGATCCAAGGCGTGTGAAGCTCATGTGGCAGGGGCGTTCGATCGCCGCAAATCACCTCAAATCACCACATGGGTCCGGACACCGGGAACATTTTGAATTAAATTAAATTTTCTAAAACAGCTTTATCGATCAGCACTTTTTGAAAACGGGATGTTGCTCAGAATTTTTTTCTCTATCGAACTAGCTAGGTCCCGTCCCGAAACTCCAAAAGCACCTAAAAGCGACTCCTTGTGAGCCTCAGCAGGGTACGAAGAACAGAGGGCCTGCCGATTGGACCCGAAGAGGTAGCAGTACCGAGGTTCAATTGGCCGGGCGAGTAGCGGCACCCTCCAGCTGTTTTCCGGGACAACACCCCGCGGCCTATCCTCAAACACCGCGCATCCCATGCAGATCGTGAAAATGCCTTCGGTGCCGAATACCAGCAGTAACTCGACCGGTACGCTCCATACGGGAAAGAAGCTGTCTGACTCGGGATTTTTCGTTCCGAACCTGCGGCAAACGCTGGACCCTGATTCTTCGAAGCTTTGGGTGCCTCGACAGCAGATAGAACCCGCGCCTGTTCTAAAACCTGAGCCTGTACAAATACAGAGAAGGAAGGAAAAGATTAGTCGCGCGGAACGTGTACAACTGAGGTTAGAATACGACCAAAGTTTACAGCGGACCCCGGCCGATCCTGTACTTGCTCAAGGTCCTGTCTGGTCCTGAGGTTTCGTTGAGCCAGACTCCGAGTTCACGCGATCGACGGAAGCGAAAGTCTGAAGCGGAGCGTCTCAGGGAAATGCGTGCCAGGGAGACTCTTGAAGAGCATCAACGCCGCCTCGCAAAAGCGCGCGAAAAACGCCTCAAAAGCTCTGAAGGAACCCCTGATGCAACGTATTCTCAAGGACAACCCATTGACGATTTAGCTAACGTCACGCCCACTTCGCGCTTGAACTCGCAAAGGAGGTCGGGTGCCATTCGCACAAGAGAGCCCAGTCCCATTGTCACAGAAGTGGTCAGTGGAAAACTGCCGCGAAGCGGCTTTTTTCCACTGGTTCAATATATTCAATATCGCATTAAAAAAATAGACCGCAATCGAAGCCGCCAAGTTTGCGAAACATTGATTTTGACTAATGGACCTTTTTGGGAATGTTTGGGGTAGGCTAGCAGAGATGTTGGGGGGAAATCTGTTTGGAAAATTTGTCTCATAGCTTTTTCCTGCACAATAATTTTTTAGCCAACAACCGAAAACGTAAAATAAATGAAATGCTGGTTTTTGATTGGTTTCTATTTCTCCAAAGCAGGCTAGCAGCGGTGATTTTGGATTTTTAAGCAGCCAGGTCAGCTAGCGGAAATTCTTGAGGTAATTCTTCCCCCTCCCCAACATCTCTGCTAGCCTACCCCAAACATTCCCAAAAAGGGTCCATTGGCCGAAATCAATGTTTCGCAAATTTGGCGGCTTCGATTGGCGGCATATTTTTTTAATTCGGTCGTAGAATTTTACGCCGTACATTATTTTGAGCTCGCATTAAAACACTGACTATATTTTTGGATTCTGAATCGAATGGCGTCTCCAGAATGCCGAAAAAACTGCGAAAATTTTGAAAATCAGCATTGATCTTCCATTTTCGAAAGTTATTTTGGTTTTACTACGATTTTTGATATGACATTATTTGGAGCTGTTATAAAAACTCATAGTATAACCCCCAAATATCTCCAAAATTGCAAAAATTTCGACCTTTTTGGGATCTCGGTGCTCGGCTACAAATTCTTGACGGTGCGATTGTTTTCGCGAATTTCTACAATTAACGTTCATAATTATCCTCACTTCAGAAAGTTTGATGGAAAAGATCGGTCAGATTGCAGTTGCATTCCCTTTTCAGCATTTTCGGCAGCGGGGAAACAGTTTTTGTTTTTCCACCTATGTAGATATACCAGTTGCTAATATATTATGTATTTTTATAGTGTTTTTAGTAGCTTTTGAAGTTCTGGTTCGTTAGCACATGAACTCTCAATAGATCCCCATGAAATCACAGTTTTCTAGCAGTTTTTTGCCGCAAGGAAACAACCTTTTTAGAGTAATTCAACCACGGAGAACATTTTGAGATACTCCACGCATTAATAGAACGTATGGGGGGATAAACTAGAATCTTACCTCCTAAGCTATACAAATTTAAAAATTGAATTTTCGGTCTAAAAATTTATTTCGGCCCAAAATGACCAAATGTTCGACCTTTCCAAAAATTTTTCTAACTTTTTTGAAAGTTTTCTACTTTAATTATAGTGAAAACTACTAAAAACAATGTGAACCCCCCCCCCCGATAATGCAAAAGGACCCAAACCCGACAAAGTGACTTTTCAGGCCGCGGCGCGACATGCGGAGATACTGCAAGAAATTCGGGGTGACCTTCAGGCCATCAGCAACCTGAAAAGTCTGGTGACTGAGGTGATTTTTTACGCCCGTGAACCAGCTTTTCTCCCATTATCACATAAAACAAACGCATCAGAAATGCTAAGGATGTAAGGCATCATGGATTTTGGAAATAAGAATTTGAATTTGAAATTTCACCAAAACATATCAAAACTTGGAAGTTCCACAAAATTTCTTATTTCTATTCTGAGCAATAAAAACTCATGAAGATGGCATAAAAACACCAGATATTATTAAAGTTGGCTTAGAGTCGAGTCTAAAACCTTCTTTCAGCACGCCTGGGGCGTGGCCCTGCACCGAGCGCTCGCCGCCGCCGAAGGTGCCGAAATGAAAAAGGTGGTTTTCGGTTGTTCACTTAGCACCAGCAATTTAGATCGACGAGCGCATCGCCTTCTGGGAGCAGATGGAGTTCACCGAACCGCAAGCTGGCGGATCCGATGTTGAAGAGGTTAGCTTCCAGGTATCCAGTGAATCCCATTTCCACTCTCCCTCTCGCTCTCTCCCTGTCTCGCTCTCGCTCACTCTCTCTCGCTCTCTCTTTCTCTCTCTCCATCCCTCTCTGTCTCTCTTACTCTCTCTCTCCCTATGTCTCTCTGGTTTTCTCTCTCTCCCTCACTGTCTCTCTTTCTCTCTCTTTCGCTCTCAGGCCCTCCCTCCCTCCCTCACACTGTATATTTCTAGACAGATCAGCTCGGATACCACAAGTGCCCGTCGAACCAGAGTGCCTGACGCGAGCCGAAGCTGAAGGCGCAGGTGCTCGATCAGCAGAAGCTGGACGTCGAGGTGAAGTCCCACGCGGTTGACGAGCTTGTCGCTGGACGTGTCGCAATGGTAGCGCAATTCGATTTCCTGCAATTCTCTCTGCTCGACCCCCCAGAAACTGGAAGTTCTCTCTCTCTTTCTCTCTCGCTCTCACTCGCTCTCTCTCTCTCTCTCTCTCTCTCTTTCGCTCTCGCTTTCTCCCTCCCTCTTTCTCTCTCTCCCTCTTTCTCTCTCTGCCTCCCTCTCTCTCTCCCTAACTCTCGCTATCTCTCTCTCGCCTTCTGCCGCTATGAGGTCCTGAACCACATAACCGTATGCTTCCAGAAGCGCGCCATTGACGGAGTGGGAGCCCAAGAGCGAAGGACCCCGACGATGCTTCCCGAATGACCACTGGCTTCGATGGCGGATTCGATGAGCTCGCTTTAATTGGTCTAACATTCAGTGAGGCCCTCAAGGTTGGACTGGCTATGTGTGAAACCTTATTTTGTTCCAGGCCGAGTCTCAATTTCTCGCCTCGCCGGCCATCGGTTTGCTCAATGAAAAACTGCGCCGTCTTCAGCGGAATCTCTCTCGTCTGAATGAGAATGTATGAATCTCACAAGGGAAGTGCATATATTGGGTTGAAACATAAGTTCACGCAATCGAACTTTGGAAATTTCTTTCTGAAAATTTAGTGGCCAGATTCCGATATTCCCTCTTTACATATATCTATTGGGTTGATGAGTAGGTGGGATCATAATTACAGGTTTTCAGCCGCAGTAGTGTTTAAGTTTTTTGCGTTTCTCTCGAGGGCACTTCAAATTTTTGACCCGGACGTCTTTCCGAACCGCCATAAAGCCACCATAGAAATTGATCATCAATATGAGAATAAGTTGTATCTACTGGCTGTATGCCAAATTAGTCTAAAAAGGAAGCCAAATTTTTTTGTAAAGGCGGGCCGAAGCGATTTTTCGTTTTCGCTTAAATCTAGCTTCAAAAAGTTCTAATAGGGAAGCAACGCAATTCCGTCCCACACATCGAATAGAGAATTTTATTGCATATCCGTTCACCCAAAAAAACATTTCGGTTCTTGCCCGTTTTCCGGTCCGAAAATTACAAAGAAGGAAAAATATTGCACGAACTTTTGTTCCAAACTAACACATAAGTTGGCTTTCCATATCGGAGCAAGCGGCTGTGGGGTAATCGACCACACTGAAAATCGTGCCGTTGTCAGAAAAACCGGAAGAGCTCTCATTTAGCGGATATTTCGCGTCAAAGTTTCGTACGAAAAACGAGGGGAAATACCCGGAAAATGAAAATTACGGATTTTATCGGTTCCAGGAAGCTTTCCTTCCGTATAACTTTTGCTAGGCTCCCACATGGCAGGCTGCCGGGACGGACCGAGCCTCGAAAATCTCCAAAATCTCAACCCGGACCGGCCCTCAAGACTGCCAGGCCTGCCATACAGAAAGCCAACAAGTATATGCACTTCCCTTCTAAGCACGGCAAGAGAGGGCGCCCAGGGGAGAAGCGCAGAGACATTTTCTTTCCCGCGCGTAATCGATTCACTTATGCCGCCCCTATCCCTTTAAGCGCCAAATACACACGACGCGACCGTGACCTGTAACCACAAAGACACGTCCGTCTTTTTATCAGTGATTGTTTGTACAATTCGGAATAAATACGTTTGCAGTTATCTTCAGATCAATGCTACCACTGCTCTTCACAAAAAAAAATCGATGCTAACAAGGAATTTGCGGAATTAACGACGCCGGCGGCTCGATCGTCCTCCACACGTTTGTCGCCTATTTTGGGATGGCCTTTAGCATGGTTGGTAATTAGAAAATAAGTTGTGATGTAATTAAGTTGAAATTAATAGATTTGGATGAGCAAAATTAATTTATGGCTATAGGCGTTATAATACGTCGGTCGTAAGAATGGATCAACTTCGAATTTGCAAAAACTACAAAGGATTTCACAAAAATCTGTTTCAAAAATATGGCTGGTCGCAACCGATAAAGAAAACCCAATCTCTTTCTTCTGGCGAGCAGTGCCAACGTTATGCTGATAAAACTTTCTAGTGTATTTTGGCAAAAAAAGTCCCCCCCCCCACCCTCCCGGGAATACGCAAGAACCCGCATCCGCTATTTATTGAAAAAAATAGGCAGCCACCAAAGCTAGAACGATAATTTCAGATTTGGCGCGCGCGATAATTACTGTCTTGTCGGCTCGTCGTCCATGCCCAAAAAAATGAAACATATTTCCCGAAATGCTCCAACCTCTCGAGTCCAATCTGGAATTTCTCTGTTTCGAATGGCACGCCTGCCGGCACACCGCGCCGGCAACTGGGCCGAAAACGGCTGTGGCACGGCTGCCGGCACACCTTACGCTAATTTTTCGGCATATAAAACAGCATTGCTTATTTTTTTATTGCGTTTAAGTGGTGGTTGAAACATATCGCCGTCACCTTTGCGTAGTTGAAATGGGAGCCGCAGTAATAACTAAATTAGTTGGTTTCTTTGGTTTCCTGTTGTTCATAAATCGTAGCCCGTCTTTTTCCTGGTGAACCTACGATTAAACGTTGGCGATAGGCATGTCGAGCATCTTGTAGTGTTGGCCTACTAACTAGATTCCATTGAATGGTCGCTCAATCGGTTCAAAACGACTTACCTTCCTTTTGCAGTCGCTGCAGCTTGTCTAGAGATCACTCAACATTGAAAAACTAATTCCGGCGTCAGAAAAGCACCACTTCGGGTTCAGCGCCTGGAAAAATGGTAAATTATACCCACCAAACAATAGTTGTTTGTAACATAAGGCAAATATCCATATCTATCTAAATAAGTTGAAAAAGGTAACTAAATCTAAATAGTAGCAGGATTTCCGATCGAAAAGCTTCTATCTAAACTCGATTAGCAATGTACCTGCTAAATATCATCAATGCAGTCAGTGTTTCGACCATGAAGCATGCTGATAGGTCTCAAATACGATAGGCTGATAGCCTCATACTTGTAATCTAAAGGTTTCACCTGAAATCTCGAGCGTATAACAAACAAGTTGTACCTATAAGTAAGTAAGAAACCGCGCAGCTGAAGCGTAGTGCCTATTCCTTCTTGGACATGACATAAATGCGGCAATATAGTAAGTTTTGAAGAATTATTATGACAAAAACAATACTTAGCGCGAGGCCGAAATTCTTCTAAGTTATGGCGCGTTGCGGCTCTGCGACAGTGGTCTGCCGGCAGCCGTGCCGTGCAGCTGTGCCGGCAGCCGCGCCAAATACCGCGCCGGCAGCCGTGCCAAATCTGACCGGTTTGCCGCCTCCCGAGGTGTGCCAGCAGCCGTGCCAGAAGCTGTGCTAGCACCCGCGCCGAGTTTTGGTTCGCCAGCAACCGTGCAGCAGCGCCAGCAGCCGTGCCGGTGGGCGTTACCATGCCGGCAGGTGCGCCCCGTGCAACAGAGTGACTCGTTGTGTTTGAGGGCTAAAAACACGCCCGTGTATCCGACGATTCCCGCGCACCTGCAGGTTGCCATGGCAACTCTGTTTCGAGTGGCGCGGCTGCCGGCGCGGTAACGCCCTCTGGCACGGCTGCCGGCACGATGGCACGGTTGCCGGCGAACTAAAATTCGGCGCGGCTGCCGGCACAGCTTTCGGCAAGGCTGCCGGCACGCCGTGGACGGCTCCATGGAGGCCAGACGCGGCACGGCTGCCGGCGCGGTAATTGGCGCGGCTGCCGGCACAGCTGCACGGCACGGCTGCCGGCAGACCACTGTCGCGGAGCCGCAACGCGCCATAACGTTAGGCGTGCCGGCAGCCGTGCCACGGCCATTTTTCGGCCCGCTTACCGGCGCGGCGTGCCGGCAGGCGTGCCGCCGGCACGGCTGCCGTTGCGACATCGGCAGCCGCGCCATGGTGTGCTGGCAGCCGCGCCATTCGAAACAGAGCACCAACGGGCAGCACCTGTTTACACATCGTAATGATTTCCCAAACCCAATTAATTGTAACTAAGAACTTAGAGATTCTAAGTTAGAGTTATTAAAATAGTAGAAACGGAAGAAGCAAGTTCTAGAAAAGATACTGACGTGAAACGAGTGTATTTTGCGGGCTTCCGGCGCAAAGACCATTTTGCTGATCCGTTGCTCATGCGTAACGAATACGGATTGTATAGGTACCGAAGTTTTTTCATAAGTATTAAATTTTTCTAATACGCAAAACCTTTAAAAATACATGTTAAGGTCGTTACAAGTAGAAACTTCGTTGCATTCAACTACCACCGCCAGCCGCCCGCTAACCTAAATCTTGCCAGCATAGATGTATCGGTGTTCGTGTATTGATTTCATGCTTATTGTGTGTTGGCTCGTCGTTTAATAGGTCGAAAAAAATTGAAACATATTTCCTGAAATGCTCCAACCTCTCAAGTCCAATCTGGAATTTGCCGGTCGCGCGGAAATCGTCGGATACAAAACCGCGAATGAGCAACGCCCATTCGATTGAGATTACGGACAACAAGAGGTTGATGGACAGCGCCGAGAAGCCGTACCTAAAAATTAAATATCATTATTATTGGCTACAATTTACTTTACCCCCACGGCTGCCGGAAATTCCTGAAATTTTTCGACATTTCCTCTGTTTGTCGGGATTTTGATTACGGATAAACTCAGATTTTTATTACAGCCCAAAATACTGTAATCTAAAAAAGTTATAGTGAAAAAGTTTTCGAAATTTCCGGCTGCGGCGGTAAACTTAAGTAACTTTATTCTAGTTTTAAGAAACTTATATCATTTAATAAAAATTAGCGGTTTGAAATACTATAAATTTGGGAAAAGTAAAGTACAAAAAACCTTTTAGGGAATAAATGCTGCGACTAAAAATTATGTTGCAGCTTTTTTCAAAGTAAATAATTAAGTAATGTATTCTACAAATGTAATGTGGATTATCGTTAATCACATTTGATACTTCCGTTCATTAAAAAAATGGTCAATAGTGAATTTCGCAAAAAATACGCTAAAGCAATTTTCTCACCGCCTCAAAAACGTCATCAAGAAGCCGAAGCCGACGAAGATCATCACGTGAGTGTCCTGGTACACTAAACCAAATAATAATTTTGAGCTCGAGGATTACTTATATCAAATATTTTGCCTAAAATAATGTGTTATTACGTTTTATATTATTATGCGAAGAGGGCAACCCAAAGCAGAGGATCTTTGGGAACTGGTAGAGTTGCAGAGGCGGGCAGACTAGCAAAGATTTATTGGGGCTTGGCGAAAGTCTGCACGCCTGTAACGCCACCCAGACGGTTTATTCAAACACGGAAATCACAAGGAGAATCATCACAATCACAAGGAATTCAATACACAAACACCGATACATCTATGCTGGCAAGATTTTGGGTTTTGGTAGGGCGGCTCGAGGTGGTAGTTGAATGGTTCGGGCATCAGTTGGTGTTCGGTACGGCGCCCTGAAAAAGCGGAATATAGGAATACCAGATGGTTCCAGTCGCTTCGCGACTGTAACCATCTGGCCTTCGGGCTACCCTACATGTCCTACACCACACCATTCCACCTACCACATCAATACCCACGCTAACGACTTCAAATACCCCCTCCCCCCATAGCTGAAATCCCCTTAAAAAAACTACCTAAATAGCGTGGCCTCCGGGGAGAGGGGCCCCCACTCATTTTATTAAGGCACCACTTTCAAAGTTAATTTTAATAATTTAAAATACAACTTTTTCATAATTTTTTTATCAGTTTGGGGGTTTCTGACCACGCTCTATCCGAATCCGAAGAGAGCTAAGCTCTAGCTCCTTTCCCCTTCGAGTTGAATTCGGCTGCACACGGACAGACAGACGGACGCGTCAAGAAAATTATTATAGTTGATTCAATATAGGAATATAGACTTCGGGGTAATATCTAATTTCAGGCGCTGATCATTTTTGTAATACATTGCGAAGCACGAAAATGACCGGAACACAGGAATATCGCGTAGTCAAAACAGTTTTTCCGGGTTTTCGTCATGATGGAAAGTTTGCTGTAAGCTGAAAGTCGTATCAAAAGATGCGCAAAAATTTTAATAATTTAAATTCAACCTTTTTCATAATTTTTATCAGTTTGAGGGTTTCTGACCACGCTCTATCCGAATCTGAAGAGAGCTAAGCTCTAGCTCCTTTCCCCTTCTAGTTGAATCCGGGACCACACAAACACATATAGAGAGACGGCACTACTGATTTATGATTTTCCACAAAGGGGCATTTTTTCGTAACATTAAAATTCAATCGACTCGGATAAGTGGCGGTGACGGTGAGCGGGTTCTCCGTATTCGGATTCCCACTTGAGGGCATCGACTCATTGTCGTAGCGGGCGAAAATGCCGAATAGAATGAAGAATACAATCTGTAACACAAGGAACCCTAGAAATCTTAAAAATTCCACGTTTTTAGGCATTAAATTTTGTGTTTCAAAAAATTGTTGATATATTTGATGCGTGGCTGCGGCCCTTGAATCTAGACTGTACCTTTCTTTCACCGCCGCATTTTAACCGAGGGACAAGACTTTCTTAATAATAAAAATAGTTTTAAATATAGGTTTTCAGGCTATAAAAAGCTCTCAAGCATATTTTTCGGCTTTCTTTCGAATGGCTTCTACAAAATATTCCAAATAGGGCCCCCGTTATCCTATGTGTTGCCCATAGTTTTCAGCAATAGTTTTGATGCTGTAAAACATTTCTGAGATACATTTTTTCGTGCTGCAAATAATTCTATTTGTATATTTTTTGATGTTCAAGCTATTGACGTTTTGACAATGGAAGGAATGAAAATTTTTGCTTAAAAAACTTCTTCTTTGTCTATTCAGTGTTACGGCAAACTGTCGGCGGAAAACAATGTTGCAGAATTGGAGAGAGTTTGGTGACGAAAACAAACGTGAATCCAGATATCGGTTCCTCTAGAATAAATTGCGCACTGTTGCTGTTAATTTCGCCAGTAAATACTTACTTTTTATTTTTTTTGTTTAATTTTTCAAGGTTTTTTTTAGATAAAATTTCGAAAATTGCACCTGCACCGAGAAGACGACTACCGTAAATTGTTGGCCGTGGAAAATTGAAGAAGAATTTGGATTGAAGAAGAATCGGAACTTGAAGAAGAAAAGAAAAGAAAAAAAAATGAAGGAAAAGTAAGAAGACATTGACATGAGAGCATCTGGAACAGTACCAGCTATTTTTACAGCCAATTGGATGAAACATCGCGGTATTTCACACCCGCTAGCCGGCCCACCACTCTTGTATCTTGGCTCTCTGTTCATCTACAGGTGTGTTAAGCATACCAAAATGTTCGTGTTGATCTGGGTAGTATTTTGGTATATCTTACAGCCCAGTGGGACTAAGGGGAACCGAGATACATAAGTGCACAAGACTTCTTTAGAGAAATCCGCCTGGCCATCGGTCCGCAACCCATTTTTTCCAGCTTTCCATATATTGGGCCCCGCCCCCAAATATCATCATCGGAAAAGTGATATGATCAGTGGCGGGGGGAGGGGGTATTTACTTTGCCATGGGTGGTACTGTAGCAGAGATCACACAAAACAGGGTGGGCTGTTTTTAGAAGTGACGGGGAAGCATCAGGCAAGTAAAAGTATATGTGGCAAATCAAAAGTGGTCTCCTCCTCCTCCCCCTCCTCGACTTTTTTTGGGTCACCCTGCTACATCTAACTTGTTCCGAAATAAAGTGACGACTGGAATACATGGTAGTGTTTCATTATCACTGTGCGTCATTCATGATAGTGGCAGTTTGGTGAAACACCTTTTGCTGCGATTCAACGCCTTAAACTTTCCTTTTTGAAATCCATGTGTTTCGGCTCCGCAACGCTTGGTCTTTCTCTGATCAACACACAACAAGAATCTATGCATAACCGTCTTAGCATGTAAAACCGATTAAGTCGGACTAATTCGGTAATTCGGCTGTGCTGATTCCGATTCTGCCGAGAAATGGGAGGGATATTTAGCTAAAAAAAAACCCTAAAATAAGCTTAAAACCGTATTTATTTACATCGAGAGAAAAAGACACATTCGTCCGTTAGCTTGTGTTTTCGCTGCCTACAGTTAATTCACCGTATCCATAATTGATTATAGATTATTTACATGACATCACATCGCAATTTTAACAAGTGGGGGTTAAAAATGTCGAAGCCTCAAAAGCTCGAGATTTAATAATGTCGAGATTCATAATGCCGAAAATCCTAATATCGAAATTTCAGAATGCCGAAAACGATAATGTCGACGTTCAGAATGACTTTCTGCATAGGATCCGGCGGGGGTTTACCGGGAAATTTGCCGATCTAAATTCCGTCATTACGAATTTCAGCGTCATGATTGTCGGCATTTTCAAAATAACCCCGATTTTAACAATTATTTTCACTTAGTGACAAAGGGTCCAAAAACAAAAACAAAAATATATCTTTTTATGTAATCCAAATTGAAAATTGTCAGATTCAACACCATTTATGATTTAAATTGCCTCGAAATAACCAAGCTTGAACAAAAGATTGATGCGTAAAAATTAATGTTTTGTCTCTGGCAGTCTCAATCTCACGAAAGGTCTGGTCAATAAGGCGCTCCAAAATTCTTGAAAGCTGTAGTTTTAGGCGAAATCCGCATCTAAATTGTTAGCTTAAGCTAACAGAACGACGCTGATTTTGCGCTATTTTAAGAAATCGTGAATATCCAGCGAGGGCTAGAAGAAAATCTGGAAAACGAAAAGCACCTGTTTTTAGGGTTTTCGAGCATTTCAAGATGGTCACATGATAAAGGTGCGTCAATTATGATAGTGGCAGTTGGGTGAAACAGCCACATGGCGTTCAACGCCTGCTTCTCGTTTTAGAAAAATATGTTTCGGTTTTTCTACGGTCGCTGTTTGGTTTCGGTTTTTCTACGGTTTAATTTTTTGTCGTGGTTGAGTTCTGCGGCTGCCTGCGGCGCTTTTTTCTGTGAGGTTTTCATAGCAATTTGAGCAATTTGAGTGCAACAAAAGCGTTTTTATACACTTTTTTTGCCTGCGGCGTTGTGTGTCATAGTAGGGATTTTCGAGCATTCTCCAGACCGCTAGATGGGGCTCGACTTTTTTGGGTCACCCTGCCACATCTAACTTGTTCCGAAATAAAGTAACGACTGGAATACATGGGAAGGTCTTATTATCACTGTGCGTCATTCATGATAGTGGCAGTTTGGTGAAACACCTTTTGCTGCAATTCAACGCCTCAAACTTCCTTTTTGAAAACCATGTGTTTCGACTCCGCAACACTTGATCTTTCTCTGATCAACAGACAACAAGAATCTAGCCTACCCCAAACATTCCCAAAAAGGGTCAATTAGCCAAAATCAATGTTTCGCAAATTTGGCGGCTTCGATTGGCGGTCTATTTTTTTTAATCCTATCGTATATTTTTACACCGTACATTATTTTGAGCTCGCATTAAAACACTGGCTATATTTTTGGATTCTGAATCGAATGGCGTCTCCAGAATGCCGAAAAAACTGCGAAAATTTTCAAAATCAGCATTGATCTTCCATTTTCTGAAAGTTATTTTGGGTTTACTACGATTTTTGATATGACATTATTTGGAGCTGTTATAAAAACTCATAGTATAACCCCCAAATATCTCCAAAATTGCAAAAATGTCGACCTTTTTGGGATTTTAGTTACGTAAAGTGTAGCCTCGTGGTAACTACTGGACTCGTTTTTATCCTCTAGCTGATACTCCAATGAATTTTTTTCCCAGCTTTGATGCGAAAAATCAGCTCAATGGTCGGTCTGATTGCTTGATAGGTGGATTGGTGGGGCCGTTGAAAAGAAATGTTTTGAACCAAGAGGTTGCCTAAAGTCTTCCCGTCACTTCACTTTCCAGATGTTGGATTCCACGACCTATTGATGAATTGAATCGACCAAGCGTCAAAATCCTATCCTATAAGCGAGAAAAGTATGTGTGTTTTCTGTCTGGGCGGTTTCTCGGCCGTCAGGCCGAATGTACGGCTGATTTTTGGCATGTACGGCAGGGAGGTGGAGAAACACATTCATCAAAAACGGTTTTTGGGTTGTTCGAAATTCCCTCATTTAACAATTTTACAAGCAAAAATGTGAAAGACCCTTAACAAAGTGGGAAAAGTAACAAGCCGTGGCGTTCGGGCCATAACTCGAAGCCCTGGCGGAATTTCGGTCTGTAATTTGGACAAGTTATGTATTCGATAGTGGGGATCACGCGCATCTTATTATCTTTACAAATTTTTGCGTATTCAGACTCAAAAACCGAATTTTGTAAGGTGACCAGTAGGCCCCCCTTCCGGAATCATTGGGGCACCCTTTCTATTGCACATTGCACAAAACAGGCAGGATCCTATACCGGTATGCCACCTTGATCTTACAAGGAAACCTCCCCAGCTCGAAGTTGGACTTCGATTAGCCATATAGCCTATCTGATGCAGTTTTTCACGCTGATAACGATACCAATATTTATTTTTGCCGAGCGCCACAGGAACATTGTTAAAAATCGATTTAAAGTTTTGTCATGTTTGGCAGCCCCGCCTCAAAGCCTCTCCCCACGGGGAAGGACCCATCGGCGGCGTGGCGTAGTCGGCAAGTACTTGCCCTACCAATCTAGAGGTTGCTAGTTCGAAACTTGCCGCTGACGACTTTTTTGCTTTTTGCTTCAAAAGTGCTGTGAAGGTCCTATCAGTCATCAAGAAATATGGTTTTAAGTTTTTTTGAACTTTTGGTCACCATTTCAAGTTGCTCGATTCGATTTCTCGGAAAGACTGTTTTTCAGCCGAAGACATTTGGAATTATCGGTGGATCACCAACTATTTAGTGCACCAGCCACTCTTTTGAAAACTTTTTGAAAAAAGGAGAAGGAAATACTAGGTTAATCTTTAAGTTTTTTTTACATCTTATGTCAAGCTTCATTTCTGCACCAAGATAAGCGTTTTGAGGTCATAAAATTCATGAGGATCGTATCGAGACCTGTGGTTCGTTGTAGCCATAACTACCTGAATTAGCTACCAAATGTGCAAAAAAACTTAAAAATACTTTTCTTGATGACTTGTAGGACCTCCACAGCACTTTTGAAGCAAAAAGCAAAAAAGTCGCCAGCGGCAAGACTCGAACGAGCGACCTCTAGATTGGTAGGCCAAGTACTTGCCGACTACACCACGCCGCCGATGGATCCATCCCCGTGGGGAGAGGCTTTGAGGCGGGGCTGCCAACAATGACAAAACTTTAAGTCGATTTTTAACAATGTTCCTGTGGCGCTCGGCAAAAATAAATATCGGTATCGTTATCAGCGTGAAAAACTGCATCAGATAGGCTATATGGCTAATCGAAGTCCAACTTCGAGCTGGGGAGGTTTCCTTGTTAAGTGGTTCATTTGTAAGCATTTTAATGCCAGATCAAAACACGATAATTTAAGAAAATTATGCAAAAAGAAAGATAGCGCTAAAAAAGAGTTGGTAAGCATTTTTCGGGGATTTTCGATATTTTTTCGGCATGTTGTTAACTCTATAGCTTAGAGCATCAAAACATATACTAATTGTTTTATCTTCAGCTCAAAATAAGTTAATTTAAGATAAGGGAAGTAATTGACAAAAAATGGCCCCCTCCCGATTAATAATAATTTCTACTAACTCTTAAATGTGTTAGTTTACTACTACTAATATTATTATCAGAAATATGTTAATAAATATGCAGTTTAATACACTAGAAAGTTTTATCAGCATAACGTTGGCACTGCTCGCCAGAAGAAAGACATTGGGTTTTCTTTATCGGCTGCGGCCAGCCATATTTTTAAAACAGCTTTTTTGAGGAATCCCTGGAATTTTTGCAAATTTGAAGTTTATCCATTCTTACGATCGACGCATTATAACACCCACCGCCATAAATTAATTTTGCTCATCCAAATCTATTAATTTCAACTTAATTCCATCACAACTTATTTTCCAATTACCAACCATGCTAAAGGCCAACCCAAAATAGGCGTCGAATGTGTGGAGGACGATCGAGCCGCCGGCGTCGTTAATCTAAAAAAACGCTTTATTTAACTTCTAAAAATATTCTATTTTTAAGTTTATTAACCAATATTGATTACCATATCTTTACAATACTAAAAAATGATAAAATGATCAATGCCGATCTCTCGAAAATCACAATTCAAAATCCGGAAATTTCGATATTTCAGAATTTTGATATTTTCCCCGGAAAAAGCTGCCAATTTTATAAAATTTCGAAAAACCGATCTCGCGAAAAAGATTCGCACCTTTTTTTGGAAATACAATGTTCTAATAAAAAGTTCATTTTCCGGCAAATGGTACCCAGTTGGCACTGGCAACTCCAAAATCTTGCAAAACTCAAACCGAATAGTTTTTACTAACATTTTGCATCATTTTTAATAGTATTTAAAGATCTTTAAGCGGTGATGAGATAAAAACAACAAAAATTACTTATAAAACGGGGTGAAACGTTAGTTTCGATATTTTCTTGTTTTTTTCGATGTTTTGAAGACGCCGCCATAAAGAGGCTTTTTGCTTGTGAAGCCAGAGATCTTCAAAGGACAGTTGCTGTTTGGAAAAGAAATGTTTTGAACCTAGAGGATGCCGAAAAGCTTTTCCGTGCAGGAATCCAGAGATTTATTCGAACACAGGACACACAGGAACAAAGGAAAAGAAATACACGGATGCTAGCAAGGTTTAGGGTTTTGGTAGGGCGGTACGAGGTGGTAGTTGAATGGATCGGGCATCAGTTGGTGTTCGGTACGGCGCCCTGAAAAAGCGGAATATAGGAATATTCAATATCCTACTAAATATAAAAAAATAATAGTGTGTGTGTGCCGCTTTGCATCCACTTCCGTATGTCTGTCCGGAGGATATCTCAAGAAGGGACGGGTATTAAGCTACGTATGATACGTCATTAGGTGCGTGATGGTCTAGGGATGACTGCACACATATCAGATTTTTAAAAATTAGCCATTTTCGCTATTAAATTTAGGTTTTGTAAAAACTTCTTTGTTAGGAATAATTAGCCGCTTGGCGACTCTCCCCCGCTGGACTCCGTCTAGGCCCTATGAATCGAGCGTGCTTCCACATAAAGTTACCCTGAAGAAAGAAAAACGCATCTCCCATGAAAACCTCTTTGTATCGGCATGCGGCGCAAGATTAAACTGCTAGTGGCCTTATAAGGCATGCGGCGCATGTTTGATCGGTTACCTCCGCCTTTAAAGTTACAATTGTTTTACAGTCAAAAGTCATAAATTTTTTTACAATGTATAAAAGTATATAAAAAATCTAGAAAACCGGTTTCCGCTCAAGAATCCTAATGAACAATTGAAAAACTATTCCAAAAATAAAATAGCATCGAAAATGACTTTCAGGAAAAATGAGTTGAGGAAAGAGCAAAGACGTAGTGCAGTCCCCCCGCCCCCTCACTCCTGTTCATCTACATTTGTGTAAAGTATACCAAACTACTCGCCAGAGCAAGACGAACATTTTGGTATACTTTACACACCTCTAGATAAGCAGGGAGCCGAGATAAAAAAAGTTGGGTGCCGGCTGGGGGGCAAACTGCACTCTAACCGGAAAGACAATGCTATTAGCCACTACAAACAATAACACTACAATAAATTTGACGCCTTTAGACCGCAGATGATGTTGAAATGCGCGTACGAACTGCGACTTCCATCTTCGCGCTCTCCTCACCCTGCTCCCCTTCCTCACTCAACCTCCTCCCCCACCCTCCCGGGAATACGCAAGAACCCGCATCCGCTATTTATTGAAAAAAATAGGCAGCCACCAAAGCTAGAACGACAATTTCAGATTTGGCGCGCGCGTTATCTGGCATTACTGTCTTGTCGGCTCGTTGTCCATGCCCAAAAAATTGAAACATATTTCCCGAAATGCTCCAACCTCTCGAGTCCAATCTGGAATTTGCCAGGTGCGCGGGAATCGCCGGATACACGGGCGTGTTTTTAGCCCTCAAACACAACGAGTTTGTTGCTGAACACTTTTTGTTGTGCCCACATTTTGTGGCATTTTCGAGAGTTTTAAAGGAATTTAGCACTTTTTGTCGCCACGAGAATTCGTCTCTTTTTGCGAAAACCAAAAGCTCTTTTTTTAAAAGACTCTTTTTATCCTTAGAGATTTTGGCTATGTTTTCGCAAGTAGCATGCCGATTTTGAGTTATTTACCGAAAAAAATTTCATTTGCCGGTCGGTTTCTGCCAAGTTTGATAGTAAAAAGGGATGAAAATTCCCAATATAAACGTCTTTTTCGTCAATTAAAAAATTTGCGACAAAAAGACAGGAACAAGAGACGTAGAAGTTTTTTTGGGACACCCTGTACGCGCTGCGTTCGTGTCGTAAAATAGTACCCGAGACGAATTCTGGTAACTTTTTTACACGTTTCCTGGCGCAATGCACGCCTGTACGCCTGTAACGTCACCCAGAGATTTATTGAAACACAGGAAACGACACAATAAGCATGAATTCAAATACACGAACAGCGATAGGTCTATGCTGGCAATGTTGAGGTTAGCTGGCGGTAGCAGTTGGAGGCACTGGAGTTCATTTCTTGTTCGGCCGGCTTCCCTGAAAAAGGGAATACAGGAAAAAAACATATATTTCATAGAAACTTGTATCACCGTGACATGGTTTTTGGCCTTATTCCGTTTTTTCAGTTCGCTGACGTAGGCTACGCTACTACGCGCTCAAAACAACGCAACACAGAAAAATTATGGCAAAAACTACAATAGAATTTGAAACGCCCCGAAAAACCCGGTTTTTTTGAGAATATACTATGGAAAATATCAATGTGATAATTTATCATGGATTTTTATCAATGTTTTCAGTATTTTTTGATTTCTGAAACCGCCCCCCCCCGCCAAAACAAATATTTTAGAAGATAGTTTTACAAAATTTGAAATTTTTGACCTTTTGAGGGCATTTTCATATAGTGAATCATACATTTTGACTAAAAGGTCGAAAACCTCCAAACATTTTTCTAATTTTTGCTGGGTCTTCATATAACGAAAAACTGCGTAAAACACGATACTAAGGTTTTTATATTTTGGGCTTAAGTGCAGTTTACCCCCACCCAGCCCTAACTTTTCAGCCATACGTCCTATTAATGCGCCGAGTGTCTCAAAATGTTCGCCGTGGTCGAATTACGATAGAAAATGGTTTCCATACACCAAAAATTGTTAGAAAAATTTTTAGGACAATTATAAGTCTGGATCTTCTTTAGTTAATTTTTGCTGTTCCAAAGTGAGTTTTCGTATCTCGGCTATCTTTTGTTCTACAGAGCTGTCAATAGTGCCAAAATGTAGCCCTTGGTCTGTAGAATCGGCCTACAGTATGTTTGAGTCCAAAAAACCGAAAAATATAAATATTTGAGTTTTAGACTCCTGTTACATTGGAGCATAGCGGCTTAATCTTTTCAACTTTCAAAATCTTGTAAAAAAATTTTTAGCAATTTTTGCCGCAAGAAAACAACTTTTTTATAGTAATTCGACCACGGCGAACATTTTGAGATACTCGGCGCATTAATAGGACGTACGGCTGAAAAGTTAGGGCTGGGGGGGGTTGGGGGTAAACTGCACTCTAACCATATTTTGTTATAGCGACCTACCGGAGCAGTAGCAACGACGGCGGCAGTCGGATGCAGATTCTGGGGGGTCCGAGCGGTTGCAGTGACGATCGGGGTAGAATTGACTTGGGTCTGAACGGTGAAAAATAATACCGGCCCTTTCAAAATATTTAAATATCTAAATGTCAAAATTCGGCTACGGTTTCTTTTCCCCTTCCCCCACCCCGCCCCCCGCTAAAATTTTCGATTTTTCCACTATTTTGCGGGATCTTTTAGCCATTAGATAGAGCGTCAAAAAATCTACTGTAGGTTTTAATCATAGCTCAAAATATTGCTATAAATTTCCTACCTTATATAATTTTGGGGTGTATCTGTGTGTGTGGGTGTGTGGATGTCACTTTCGAGGCCCGATTTGAGGGCCTTCCCGTGTCAAAAACGCCCCAATTCTTCGTCACTTGGGGGAATCGACCCTCCTGTTTCCGATGGCGTTCTCAGAATTACGATAAAATACAAGTTTACAAAGTTAAAGCCGGTTTTATTCATTTTTGGGGGGCCCTGAAGTCTGATTTGCATAATGCGAAAAATTGAAATTCCCTCATTCTTGCAAGTTGCGATCGCGTATGTTGTCGGTTGGGGGAGGGGTGGTCCTAAGGACCCAAGCTATCGGAAAGTCAATTTATCATGCAAGGGCCGCATTCCAGCGCCCATGGCCCGCGAAGCGGGTTTTGGACGCTGGTTGCTATATAAAAAAAAGTTATAACAAAAACAGTCCTTGAAAACCGGGTCCAATAGCCGGATTTCGATATTTTCGCTCGTTTCTCGGCATTCTCCCCAACTTTTTTAAAGAAAAAACCTAAATTTAACGTCGAAAATAGGTCAACTCTGATATATGTCCTTCGATACCTACCGTAACCTTGCATGCTAAAGTGCTGACTACTTCATGGTCTTGAAATTATCAAAGAGAGCGGAATGGGGGAAAATTTGCTTATACGGTCACCTGCTCAAAACCTAACTTTTAATACACTCTGTGGAAAAACTATGAGACCAGTCGGTTTTCGGCTGTAACTTTTCCCCGAATCAAGCAACCATCTTGATATTTATAATTTAGGTTTCATTTAGTATAAGAAACCTGCATGGAAAAACTCAAGCGGATCCGATGCGCGCAAGGTAGTGTTTCGAAAAATTGGCCACCTGAACTTGTAGAAAAACTATGAAACCACTTTTTGTATTGGACTCTAAGAGTTTCCCTTGGTCTTTACTCGCCCTGTTTTTTATACATAGAAAACGTTTAATTTAGCCCAAAACTATACGTTTTCGTCATAGGTTATGTTTTTGCTACCCATATAAATTTTTGCAAAAAATCGATTTTTACATAGAAATTTTTCTCTGCCAAATAAATTGTATTTCAAAATTTAAGAAATACCATCCTGAAGAGCACGACTTGATGCACATTTTGATATGCACCACTTGACCATACAGGCGGGAATGGGGAAACTACACTACAAAGAGAATTCCGTTGAGAAAACCTGGCGGCAAAAGCCCTATCTCGAGATATCGCGCCCCCGGCCGCTACGCCGGCCTTGGCGCCCCCATTTCGGAACCGTGTACGAGCTCGCGCCCATCCGAGGCGACTAGGCCCTGGGTGGCACGAAGCCTTTTTTTAGGCTCAAACTGAGTGTGTTGAGTAAAGCTAAGCCTGTGTCGAAACGTTATTTATCTTATCGATCAGCGAAAACCGAGTTTTCGAAGTCAGAATCTTGCACTTCGAAGTCATGTATGTCGAGCTAGTGCTTTAGCGGCCAGGTTTTCTCAACGGATCTCGCACCAGCTCGTCCTGCTGAGCATTTTGACATATCAAAAGTTGGGTTTTGAGTAGGTGACCGTATAAGCAAATTTAGCCGCGGAATCTCCCTTTGAGTCATTAGTCATTTCCGGGCTTATGGAAAAAAAGTTGGGCCCCCCCCGATATTGCGCAAAAACCAAATGTCCGAATTGTTACTTTCGACGTGATGATTATTCGAGGTAATGAAATTCGGCATTATGAATTGACATACAGCGGTGCGGATTCCTGGAGACGAGGGAGCTGCGGATGCGTTGTTGTCCGTCCGGGCGGGCGGGTCGGCGATCTTCTACAAAGTAAAGTGTGCCCAAGCAGGTATTGGAGTTCGTGACCCGTCGAGAATCGCTTACCGGCTGAACAACGACATGCTGCGGGTCGCGACAGAGCGGCTAAAATACCATTTTAGCAAAGTGGCTCAGAATACACCAAGGTTGAAAAACCGCGTCGCGTTTTTCAACCCTGGTCGCGGCTCATAAACAGGTTCAAACCGCGCCTTCCATATATTGGATTCGATAATCTGTTGGATTTCATTTAGTAGTAAAAAAATTGCTACCTCTTCAAGTTCTTCTTTCGAAACGCGGCCATGCATTCCAAGGTATCGACCCTCACGAATCGCACGACGAGTCTTCTGAAGTGGTGTTGTACCGGGGGAGTAACCAGAAAATTGCGTTCCGCGTTCCGTGTGCGCCAGAACGGTTCTTTCCCTCTAGCGGCGAGAACCACATTTTTCCTAAGAATCCAATTTTATTAAAAAATACAAAAAAAAATTCGTTCGCATTTCCGGCGGAGGAACCAACTTTTTTCTTCGAATCTCATTTTTCAAATATGAATGATGGAGGTGTTTCTAAATGGCTTTTTTACTATTCATAAACGTGAAAACTTTACCAATTTTTCTTAAAAAGCATCAAAAAGAGCGATTTTTCGACCAAAAAGGCCGATGTTTGTCGACTTTTCAACATTTTAAAAAGTTGTAAGATATTTTTACTAGTTTAAATATGTTATCTAGTAATAAAAAACCCCATCAAAACACTGTCTTAACTTATTAGGCATGTCTAGCTAGACTCCAACAAAAAAAATTCGGTCTCCCTCCCCCCGATAATGCGAAAGAATCTAAAAAAACCTTTTTCCACCAAAGATGGCCATATCTTCGACCAAAAAGAACCCCCGAAAAAGATCCCCCCCGTTCCGATAGTGCGACAGAACCCCAATTCCTTTCAATTTCAAAGGTTAACCGTACTTTGTCGTAGTCTTTCTTCCGGCGGGCAGCATCTCCTGCAGCTTGCACGCGCCCATCCGGATTTTCGATCATGCACGCCTAAAATGTAGATGCAGTTTTTCGCCGCAGTACGTTTGCAATACGCTTGCGTGCCCGCCCCCGACTTTTGCGATGCTACCCGTTTGTGGTGGCCGGGGAGCTAATTGATATTTTACCGCCGATCAATTTACAGTATTTAGTAGTTTTTGATTTCTAGGAAGCCATCAAATAATAATAACATTTGTGGAAAGCTAGTGCTTTCGCAAAATCGTAGGAGGGCAGGCCCAACCTTTTTCCTAGAAGTCCAAAATGCTTCGTAAAGCAACATTAAGTATCGCAATAGTGTTTTGGCCAAGCTTATTAAAATTTCAAGCACAAAAAGTTTGAAACTTTGGAAAATTTCTGGGAAATTTGGGTCCAAACATGATAATGAAAAAGTGTAATGATTTCAATGTTTACCAGCCGATTACAGGCGCTTCGCGACTGTAATCGGCTGGACTTCGGGCTACCCTCCATATTCTACCCCACCACATTTCATCCCTACCTTACGCTGATGCCTTCATGGCAATACCTACACGGATGGCTTCGGATACCCCCATAGCCGAAACCCCCTTAAAAAACTACCAAAATACCTTCCTGATGACTTCAGATACCCCCCATAGCCGAAACCCCCTGAAAAAACTACCAAAATACCTTCCTGATGGCTTCAGATACCCCCCATAGCCGTAATCCCCTTCAAAAACTACTTAGATTCCATCCCGATACTTTAAATGATTTAAATAATAAATTAACATAATTAAAAAGTATTAAAGTAACTTAAAAAGCTATTTGGGCGCGGGAAGGGGCCTGGGGAAGAGGGGCGAAGCGCGCTCTATCCGAATCCGAAGAGACCTAAGCTCTAGCTCCTTTCCCCTTCGAGTTGAATCCGGGACATGACGGACGGACAGACACCACTACTTTTTTATTATAGTTGATGAACGGTAAAAAAAACAGTTGAGAAACAATCACTCTATTTATATTAGAAAAACCAGACACTGATACGACAGTTTACACCGATAATGCCAAAGCGTCGTAAATTTCGTCAAATTTGGGTTTCAAGTACCCCAAAACGCCATATTTTTGTTAATTTTTCAGGCCGTTGCAGTTTAATTTTCGTTTCGTTCGTTTCGCCGCTTTTCTCCTTAGGCTCCGATTTTATCAATGTAAATCGAGGGCGTATTTTAAACTGTTTTTTTACATCTTCCAAACATCGGGGCCTTACAAGTTTTATTAGAAATGCAAAAATTACCTCGTCGTAGCTGGGGGCCGGCTGTCCTTCAACGAGCATTTCCGACTTGTCGAGGTTGGTGTTCGCCATTCGGGCCTCGTCATTCAGGGGAGCGGGACCCTAAAAGGGCAAGCTAGCAAGACCCGTTACGGACCGCGATACCGTAAATTTCTCTGACGACCACGCAGCCCGGACCTTATGCTTGGTCTTCCTTTTCTTCGTGTTCTTCGCCTTCTTGTCGGTGCCCTGAAAGAAACAGGTGAAAAAGACGCCGTCTAGTTGAAGCAGTCCAAAAGAGGCTGGCCATGATGAATCAATTTCGCGTAATCCATTCTCTTACCTTTTCCGGCTTGTGTTGTTTTCCGTTCATCCAGCTGACCTTTCTGGTCCTTTTATTCTTCTTCTTTTTAGCACTCCTATTCGACTCCTCCTTCAGCCGCTTCTTTCGCTCCTTGTCATCAGATGCGTCGGGTTGCAGCAACTAAAAAGAGCTACGATAATTTTTCGAATTTTCGAAATAATTTTTCCAGTTAGAAAGGCGATACCTTGGCGGCATTTTCGGGATGCTTTTTTTTTCATTGACGACGGTGGTTCGGGGCAACACCTCGGCATCGTCGGGGACAGCAGGTTCCTGAAATTCGGCGATTTTTTTGAGGAAGAGAGTAGTTGGGAGATTCGAATTGAGACACCGAGAAATTCGAACTTCAATGGGTAGCTTCCGGCAACAAGGGAACACGGCGCATCCGAGCATTAGAATTCGGGTCCAGAAGTTCGTCTCGCCCTTTTCGATCGGCATTTCGTGTCGATTTTCCTGCAATTACTCGAATATAATACTTCGTATTGGGTAATGGCGCCATATCGGGGGGACCAAATTCCTGCCTAGGATCCAGTGTTTCTAATATGAATAGAGGACATGTTTCTAAACAGTTTTTGCTATTCCTGAGCGTCGAAACTTTACAAATTTTTCCACGAGTTTCGACTCATAACATCCTAGATGACATAAAAAAATATAGATTTTTAGAGCACGAATCGTCGATCTTTTTGCCCAAATTTCAACAAAAATCTTTAAGTTTGTTTTGACCGCGGCGGAGTTCTGGACCAATAGAGAAAAATTCGGACAACAAACCAGGCATTGCATTCCGTACTCTTGCTCAACCTTAACCGGCTGGATGGTGGCCGTGGTTGTAATGATTGGCGAGGACACCGTCGGAGCCGTGGTGGGCGTGGAAGGAGAGGAGACTGTTTGGGCCATTGTTTGAGTGATAGGAGACGACACGTTCCTGGCCGTCTTGGACGTCGTGGGAGAACAGTCGGTCGGCTGTAATTAATGGCATAAAATTGCGTATTACGAAGGACTTGATTTGGAGCTGCTTCTCTAATAATTTTCGTTAGGCCAAACTACGAAAAACGCTACTAGAACAAACTAAATTTTGGCACTAGATGATTGGGTTCATCAGTAACCAAGGGGGCAATGAAACCCGGGGGTGGTTTTGTCATGTTTAGAACAGCCGAAACAAATATAAAGAAAAATTCTCAAAAAAGCCCGAAAAGCGATTTTTTTGACCTCAAACTAATTTTTGATGAAAATCTGTAACATTTGTATCGTCAGGAAAATCCAATCCGTTATTTATATAAAATCTCGACGCTCGGGACCAGGAAAAATTTGGTCTGGCCGCGCATCAATAGTCGAGAACCGAATTGTATGTGAAGCTGCTTCCCAATAAAATTGACGCCTACTATTCCTGTCCGGGTAGTGCAGCTGGTGGAATCAGAGGCGTCGCGGTCGACCTTCAATAATTTGGTCCTCGCCCACTTCAACGCGTGCCTCAAACGGTGCCCTAAAAAGGGTGATCAGACCTGTATTCGCGCCATGCACCAGAAACAAAGTCTATCTATCCATTTGATTTGGTCGTTTATTTTGTTCTTTGATAATGTTGGCGTGGGTGTGTGCCTCGGCGTATGTTGGTGTGTCTGTGCGTGACTACCCGCCGTTACTTCTAAAAGCGGTTCTGTTCTACTTCGCGTGGGGAAAAACTGTGCGGGGGGAATATGCTTCGCGGAGCCTTCCATCTTTTTCGCTATTTTCTCGGCATTTTTGCAACGCCATTCGATAGAGCATCAAAAAAATATACTAAGAGTTGTTGTTTTAGCTAAAAATATTGTAATATAAAAAATTTATAGCAAAAACAAAAAAAACTATTGAAACTGGTTCCGGAATGCTAGTTTTCGGCATTTTCGCGATTTTTCGATATTTTGAACCCGTTAATCGATAGAGCATCAAAAATATACTAAGAGTTTTAATTTCATCTAAAAATATTGTTTTATAAAATAGTTATAGCAAAAAAGAAGGTTTATTCGGTGTTTCCACATGGGATCGTGGAGTCGAAAGCTAGTTTTCGACATTTTCAATAACTTTCAAAATGTCTTTAATGCCATTCGATAGAGCGTCAAAAATATACTAAGAGTTTTATTGACAACTCAAAATAGCATCATATAAAAAAGAGTTATAAAAAAAAACGAAGAAAAGTCCCCCCGCACAGTTTTTTCCCCACGCGAAATAGAACAGAACCCTAAAAGCGACTACTTCTAAATGTCATTGCTTCTAAAACCACTACTTCACAAGGTCATACTTCTAACATTCTAAGTGTCGTATGTGCGCAAAACGTGCCAAAAACTGATAACCCGACGTACCAACTTTTGCTGGTATTTTTAAAAGTCCGCTGATTTTTAGAACTAATGACTTTTAGCAGTAATGATTTTAGGAGCAATGATCGTCTTCTCCCTTTGCAGTCCCTTGACTTACAAGAAACAGTTCAAGCTGCAAACTTCGATCTGCTGAGCCTTTTGAGATATAAAAATCCGAAATTCATTTAGGGACCATATACGGGTCATATCTCCCCTAATTAGTCAACGAGAAATCCGAAAACTCACTTTTGAGACGTGCCAGTCGTCGCCAGCCAGGGGAGACGCCGCCTTGCGCCCTCTCGAGCTCCGCTTGGCGGCGCAGAACGAGATATTCGAGCTGAGCAGATCAATTGTAACGCAAGGAATAGTGTGCCAACCCTCTCTTGCTCAGAGCGAAGTCGAATCTCGCCGCGACGCAGAAGGAAGCGAGCCTGCCAAACCTGCAATCATCACTTTTGACAATAAACTCAACTTTCGTTTTTAAAACTGAAGAAAAGTAAAAAAAATTTCCGAAAAATGTTAAGCTCCGTTGATCAAAATTTTTTATATATAGTGGGAAACTCCAAAAAACCGACCGCTGTGACGAAGGGGAGCAGTGAGGGCCTCAGCTCAAACACCGACCGAGCACAGGGTTTGCAGTAATCGCGTAAGTTCGTATCCCTAACTGCTCCAAAGGCGTAAAATTAGCCGGATAACGACAAAGTTAACTTACTTCGCCGAAAGGCGACGGCATAGTGCCGCTGGCCGGGCCTGCGCGCCGACGGGTAGAGCGAGAAAATGGTCAATTTCTCTGCAGCTCACTTCGCAGCAAGACACTAGAACGTTAAGGTTTTGGTTGCATGCAATTTGTTGGACGGTTAGCCGGGGAGGAGTCCAAGTTCGCCCAATAGTAATATTTCACGCTGTCTTACGTAATTACACTTCATAACTGACCCGATAGCTATGTGGGTGGCCCGGCCTTTTGCAATTTTGTCGCAATTAACTATTTCGATCAACCAGGGACTATTTATTTCTTCAGGATCTATTTATTTCTTCTCTAGGATCTATTTATTTTCTTCAGGATCTATTTATTTCTTCTAGGATCTATTTATTTCTTCTAGGATCTATTTATTTCTTCTAGGATCTATTTATTTCTTCTAGGTTCATTTATTTCTTCTAGGATCGATTTATTTCTTCAGGGACGATTTATTTCTTCTTAGATCGATTATTTAATCGGATTGTTTTCTTCTAGGATCTATTTATTTTCTAGGAATCGATTTATTTTCTAGATCGATTTATTTTCTTCTAGGATCGATTTCATTTTCCATAGGATCTATTTATTTCTTCTAGGATCGATTTATTTTCTTCTAGGATCTATTTTAAAGTTTTCAGATCTCTTTTATTTATTTTAGATCTATTTATTTTTCTTCTAGGATCTGTTTTTATTTCTTCTAGATCGATGTTATTTCTTCTGGGATCGATTTATTTCTTCCACTGGATCGATTTATTTCTTCTAGGATCGATGTTATTTCTTCTGGGATCTGTTTATTTCTTCTAGGATCTGTTGATTTCTTCACGGGATTCTGTGGATTTCTTCCTAGGATCTGTTTATTTCTTCTACCGGGATCCTATTTATTTCTTCTAGGATCTATTTATTTCTCTACGGATCTTATTTATTTCTTCTAGGATCTAGATTTATTTCTTTCTAGGACTACTTATTTCTTCTAGGATCGATTTATTTCTTCTAGGATCTATTTATTTCTTTTAGATCTATTTATTTCTTCTAGGATCGATTTATTGATATTATTTTCAGATCGATTTATTTCTAGATCTATTTATTTCTTCTAGGATCTATTTATTTCTTCTAGGATCTATTTATTTCTCTCTAGGTATCGATTTATTTCTAGGATCGATTTATTTTCTTCTAGGATCTATTTATTTCTTCTAGGATCTATTTATTTCTTCTAGGATCTATTTATTTCTTCTAGGATCGATTTATTTCTTCTAGGATCTATTTATTTCTTCTAGGATCGGTTTTTTTCTTCTAGGATCTATTTATTTCTTCTAGGATCTATTTATTTCTTCTCTAGGATACTATTTATTTCTAGGATCGATTTATTTCTTTCAGGATCTATTTATTTCTTCTAGGTTTCTATTTTATTTTAGATCTATTTATTTCTTTCTAGATCTATTTATTTCTTCTAGGATCTATTTAGCTCTTCTAGGATCTATTTATTTCTTCTAGGATCTAAATTTATTTCTTCTAGGATCTATTGTTATTTCTTCTAGGATCTATTTATTTCTTCTAGGATCGATTTATTTCTTCTAGGATCTGTTTATTTCTCTTCTAGGATCGATTTATTTCTTCTGGGATCTATTTATTTCTTCTAGGATCGATTTATTTCTTCTAGGATCTATTTATTTCTTCTAGGATCTATTTATTTCTTCTAGGATCTATTTATTTCTTCTAGGATCTCATTTATTTCTTCTGAGATCTATTTATTTCTGGACTCATTTATTTTCTAGGATCTATTTATTTATTCTAGGATCTATTTATTTCTTCTAGGATCTATTTATTTCTTCTAGGATCTGTTTATTTCTTCTAGGATCTATTTATTTCTCTCTCAGGATCTATTTATTTCTTCTAGGATCCTGTTATTTCTTCTAGGATCTATTTATTTCCTTCTAGGATCTGTTTATTTCTTTTAGGATCGATTTATTTCTTCTAGGATCGATTTATTTCTTCCTAGGATCTATTTATTCTTCTAGGATCGATTTATTTCTTCTAGGATCGATTTATTTCTTCTAGGATCTATTTATTCTTCCTGATCTATTTATTTCTTCTAGGATCGATTTATTTTCTAGGATCTATTTATTTCTTCTAGGATCTGTTTATTTCTTCTAGGTCTATTTATTTCTTCTAGGATCTATTTATTTCTTCTAGGATCTATTTATTTCTTTAGGATCTATTTATTTCTTCCTAGGATCTATTTATTTCTTCCTAGGATCTATTTATTTCTTCTAGGATCATTTATTTCTTCTAGGATCTTATTTATTTCCTTCTAGGATCGATTTATTTCTTCTAGGATCTATTTATTTCTTCTAGGATCTATTTATTTCTTCTAGGATCTATTTTTTTCTTCCTGGGATCTATTTATTTCTTCTAGGATCGATTTATTTCTTCTAGGATCTGATTTATTTCTTCTAGGATCGATTTATTTCTTCTAGGATCTATTTATTTCTTCTAGGATCGATTTATTTCTTCTAGGATCGATTTATTTCTTCTAGATCTGTTTATTTCTTCTAGGGATCTGTTTATTTCTTCTAGGATCGATTTATTTCTTCTAGGATCTATTTATTTTCTTCTAGGATCTATTTATTTCTTCTAGGATCGATTTATTTCTTCTAGGATCTATTTATTTCTTCTAGGATCTATTTATTTCTTCTAGGATCTATTTATTTCTTCTAGGATCGATTTATTTCTTCTAGGATCTATTTATTTCTTCTAGGATCGATTTATTTCTTCTAGGATCTATTATTTCTTCTAGATCATTTATTTCTTCTAGGATCATTTATTTCCTAGATCTATTTATTTCCTTCTAGGATCTATTTATTTCTTCTGGGATCTATTTATTTCTTCTAGGATCTATTTATTTCTTCTAGGATCTATTTATTTCTTCTTGGATCGATTTATTTCTTTAGATCTATCTTCTAGGATCTATTTATTTCTTCTAGGATCGATTTATTTCTTCTAGGATCTATTTATTTCTTCTAGGATCTATTTATTTCTTCTAGGATCGGTTTATTTCTTCTAGGATCTATTTTTTTCTTCTAGGATCGATTTATTTCTTCTAGGATCGATTTATTTCTTCTAGGATCGATTTATTTCTTCTAGGATCTATTTATTTCTTCTAGGATCGATTTATTTCTTCTAGGATCTATTTATTTCTTCTAGGATCTATTTATTTCTTCTAGGATCTATTTATTTCTTCTAGGATCTATTTATTTCTTCTAGGATCTATTTATTTCTTCTAGGATCTATTTATTTCTTCTAGATCTATTTATTTCTTCTAGGATCTATTTATTTCTTCTAGGATCTATTTATTTCTTCTAGGATCGATTTATTTCTTCTAGGATCTATTTATTTTCTAGGATCTATTTATTTCTTCAGGATCGATTTATTTCTTCTAGGATCGATTTATTTCTTCTAGGATCGATTTATTTCTTCTAGGATCGATTTATTTCTTCTAGGATCTATTATTTCTTCTAGGATCTATTTATTTCTTCTAGGATCTATTTATTTCTTCTAGGATCTATTTATTTCTTCTAGGATCTATTTATTTCTTCTAGGATCTATTTATTTCTTCTAGGATCGATTTTTTTTCTTCTAGGATCTATTTATTTCTTCTAGGATCTATTTATTTCTTCTAGGATCTATTTATTTCTTCTAGGATCTATTTATTTCTTCTAGGATCTATTTATTTCTTCTGGGATCTATTTATTTCTTCTAGGATCTATTTATTTCTTCTAGGATCTATTTATTTCTTCTAGGATCTATTTATTTCTTCTAGGATCTATTTATTTCTTCTAGGATCTATTTATTTCTTCTAGGATCTATTTATTTCTTCTAGGATCGATTTATTTCTTCTAGGATCGATTTATTTTCTAGGATCGATTTATTTCTTCTAGGATCTATTTATTTCTTCTAGGATCTATTTATTTCTTCTAGGATCTATTTATTTCTTCTAGGATCTATTTATTTCTTCTAGGATCTATTTATTTCTTCTAGGATCGATTTATTTCTTCTAGGATCTATTTATTTCTTCTAGGATCTATTTATTTCTTCTAGGATCTATTTATTTCTTCTAGGATCTATTTATTTCTTCTAGGATCTATTTATTTCTTCTAGGATCGATTTATTTCTTCTAGGATCTATTTATTTCTTCTAGGATCTATTTATTTCTTCTAGATCTATTTATTTCTTCTAGGATCTATTTATTTCTTCTAGGATCGATTTATTTCTTCTAGGATCGATTTATTTCTTCTAGGATCTATTTATTTCTTCTAGGATCTATTTATTTCTTCTAGGATCTATTTATTTCTTCTAGGGATCGATTTATTTCTTCTAGGATCTATTTATTTCTTCTAGATCGATTTATTTCTTCAGATCTGATTCTTCCAGGATCTATTTATTTCTTCCTAGGATCTATTTATTTCTTCTAGGATCGATTTATTTCTTCTAGGATCTGTTTATTTCTTCTAGGATCTATTTATTTCTTCTAGGATCTATTTATTTCTTCTAGGATCTATTTATTTCTTCTAGGATCTATTTATTTCTTCTAGGATCATTTATTTCTTCTAGGATCTATTTATTTCTTCTAGGATCTATTTATTTCTTCTAGGATCGATTTATTTCTTCTAGGATCATTTATTTCTTCTAGGATCGATTTATTTCTTCTAGGATCTATTTATTTCTTCTAGGATCGATTTATTTCTTCTAGGATCTATTTATTTCTTCTAGGATCTATTTATTTCTTCTAGGATCTATTTATTTCTTCTAGGATCTATTTATTTCTTCTAGGATCTATTTATTTCTTCTAGGATCGATTTATTTCTTCTAGGATCGATTTATTTCTTCTAGGATCTATTTATTTCTTCTAGGATCTATTTATTTCTTCTAGGATCTATTTATTTCTTCTAGATCTATTTATTTCTTCTTAGGATCGATTTATTTCTTTTAGATCTATTTATTTCTTCTAGGATCGATTTATTTCTTCTAGGATCGATTTATTTCTTCTAGGATCTATTTATTTCTTCTAGGATCGATTTATTTCTTCTAGGATCTATTTATTTCTTCTAGGATCGATTTATTTCTTCTAGGATCGATTTATTTCTTCTAGGATCGATTTATTTCTTCTAGGATCTATTTATTTCTCTAGGATCGATTTATTTCTTCTAGGATCGATGTTATTTCTTCTAGGATCTATTTATTTCTTCTAGGATCTATTTATTTCTTCTAGGATCTATTTATTTCTTCTAGGATCGATTTATTTCTTCTAGGATCTATTTATTTCTTCTAGGATCTATTTATTTCTTCTAGGATCGATTTATTTTCTGTGATCTATTTATTTCTTCTAGATCGATTTATTTCTTCTGGGATCTATTTATTTCTTCTAGGATCGATTTATTTCTTCTAGGATCGATTTATTTCTTCTAGGATCGATTTATTTCTTCTAGGATCTATTTATTTCTTCTAGGATCTATTTATTTCTTCTAGGATCTATTTATTTCTTCTAGGATCTATTTATTTCTTCTAGGATCGATTTATTTCTTCTAGGATCTGTTTATTTCTTCTAGGATCTATTTATTTCTTCTAGGATCTATTTATTTCTTCTAGGATCGATTTATTTCTTCTAGGATCGATTTATTTCTTCTAGGATCGATTTATTTCTTCTAGGATCGATTTATTTCTTCTAGGATCGATTTATTTCTTCTAGGATCTATTTATTTCTTCTAGGATCTATTTATTTCTTCTAGGATCTATTTATTTCTTCTAGGATCTATTTATTTCTTCTAGGATCTATTTATTTCTTCTAGGATCTATTTATTTCTTCTAGGGATCTATTTATTTCTTCCTAGGATCTATTTATTTCTTCTAGGATCTATTTATTTCTTTTAGGATCGATTTACTTCTTCTAGGATCGATTTATTTCTTCTAGGATCGATTTATTTCTTCTAGGATCTATTTATTTCTTCTAGGATCGATTTATTTCTTCTAGGATCTATTTATTTCTTCTAGGATCTATTATTTCTTCTAGGATCTATTTATGTCTTCTAGGATCTGTTACTTCTTCTAGGATCGATTTATTTCTTCTAGGATCGATTTATTTCTTCTAGGATCTATTTATTTCTTCTAGGATCGATTTATTTCTTCTAGGATCGATTTATTTCTTCTAGGATCTATTAATTTTTCTTCTAGGATCGATTTATTTCTTCTAGGATCGATTTATTTTCTTCTAGGATCGATTTATTTCTTCTAGGATCTATTTATTTCTTCTAGGATCTATTTATTTCTTCTAGGATCGATTTATTTCTTCTAGGATCTATTTATTTCTTCTAGGATCGATTTATTTCTTCTAGGATCTATTTATTTCTTCTAGGATCGATTTATTTCTTCTAGGATCGATTTATTTCTTCTAGGATCGATTTATTTCTTCTAGGATCGATTTATTTCTTCTAGGATCTATTTATTTCTTCTAGGATCTATTTATTTCTTCTAGGATCTATTTATTTCTTTTAGGATCGATTTACTTCTTCTAGGATCGATTTATTTCTTCTAGGATCGATTTATTTCTTCTAGGATCTATTTATTTCTTCTAGGATCGATTTATTTCTTCTAGGATCTATTTATTTCTTCTAGGATCTATTTATTTCTTCTAGGATCTATTTATGTCTTCTAGGATCTATTTACTTCTTCTAGGATCGATTTATTTCTTCTAGGATCGATTTATTTCTTCTAGGATCTATTTATTTCTTCTAGGATCGATTTATTTCTTCTAGGATCGATTTATTTCTTCTAGGATCTATTTATTTCTTCTAGGATCGATTTATTTCTTCTAGGATCGATTTATTTCTTCTAGGATCGATTTATTTCTTCTAGGATCTATTTATTTCTTCTAGGATCGATTTATTTCTTCTAGGATCGATTTATTTCTTCTAGGATCTATTTATTTCTTCTAGGATCGATTTATTTCTTCTAGGATCTATTTATTTCTTCTAGGATCGATTTATTTCTTCTAGGATCGATTTATTTCTTCTAGGATCTATTTATTTCTTCTAGGATCGATTTATTTCTTCTAGGATCTATTTATTTCTTCTAGGATCGATTTATTTCTTCTAGGATCTATTTATTTCTTCTAGGATCGATTTATTTCTTCTAGGATCGATTTATTTCTTCTAGGATCGATTTATTTCTTCTAGGATCGATTTATTTCTTCTAGGATCGATTTATTTCTTCTAGGATCGATTTATTTCTTCTAGGATCGATTTATTTCTTCTAGGATCTATTATTTCTTCTAGGATCTATTTATTTCTTCTAGGATCTATTTATTTCTTCTAGGATCTATTTATTTCTTCTAGGATCTATTTATTTCTTCTAGGATCGATTTATTTCTTCTAGGATCTATTTATTTCTTCTAGGATCTATTTATGTCTTCTAGGATCTATTTACTTCTTCTAGGATCGATTTATTTCTTCTAGGATCGATTTATTTCTTCTAGGATCTATTTATTTCTTCTAGGATCGATTTATTTCTTCTAGGATCTATTTATTTCTTCTAGGATCTATTTATTTCTTCTAGGATCTATTTATTTCTTCTAGGATCGATTTATTTCTTCTAGGATCGATTTATTTCTTCTAGGATCTATTTATTTTTTCTAGGATCTATTTATTTCTTCTAGGATCGATTTATTTCTTCTAGGATCTATTTATTTCTTCTAGGATCGATTTATTTCTTCTAGGATCTATTTATTTCTTCTAGGGATCGATTTATTTCTTCTAGGATCTATTTATTTCTTCTAGGATCTATTTATTTCTTCTAGGATCGATTTATTTCTTCTAGGCTCTATTTATTTCTTCTAGGATCTATTTATTTCTTCTAGGATCTATTTATTTCTTCTAGATTTTGATCTTCAAAGAATCGATTTTTATCTTCAAAGAATCGATTTTTATCTTCAAAGAATCGATTTTTGTCTTCAAAGAATCGATTTTTATCTTCAAAGAATCGATTTTTATCTTCAAAGAATCGATTTTTATCTTCAAAGAATCGATTTTTATCTTCAAAGAATCGATTTTTATCTTCAAAAAATCAAAATTAGTGCACCATTTTTGCTGAACAAGGTTTCGCTTGCGCACACCGTTTCGATGTTTTTTCACACGAATTTAAGCGTTACAAACGCGGTTCTCTCCTCTCCGAAAAACGTAAAATAAAGTTTATTTTTGCCATAACGCGAGAACCACAGTAGCTGTGAGACTATAAGTCAGAATTGTTATTTTGTTGTTGCCCGCGCTGTTGTTGAGAAGCTGCTGGATGGCGTGGCTCGGAGAGAGACTCGAGAAACTCGGGATCCACTTTCGGCTTGATCTCGTCCTTCTTTTTCGGCGGATCCTCGTCCCATCCGATATCGTCCGGCTAGGAATATACAATTGTGTGGTTCAGCTAAAGCAAAAACGCTAGCAGGATGATTGGAGGAAATGGAATGGAACTAGCAGGAGAAAGAGAGAGAGAGAGAGAGAGAGAGAGAGAGAGAGGTTTTCGCAAATTGCGTGTTAGCATTGATTTTTTTGTGAAGAGCAGTGCTAGCAATGATCAGAAGACAACAGCAAACGTATTTATTACGAATTGTACAAACAATCAATGAAACAATAAAAAGACGGGCGGATCTTTGTGGTTAGAAGTCACGGTCGCGTCGGCGTGTATTTGGCGTTTAAAGTGGCGGCTGGTTTCGGTTGCCTCATTCCTGCAAACAAGCATTGGGTGCTGGAGAAGCGATTATTTCGACTTATCGGGGGACCGGAATTTTTTATGTCTAGTAATGCCGAGTAATGTATCAGAAAGTATTTTTAGTTGATTTTAGTAGGATAGTATAGTATACAACAGCACCATATCCGTGCTAATGCACTTGGGGGGCGATCCGGATTTTGACTACAAGACGCTCCAAATGCCGTTTTTAGCTTGAGGCTTCTGGAAAAGCTAAGCCTAAGCCTTCAAACAAACGAAGCCTGAGCTTAGCTTGAGCCAAGCTAAGCTTAGCTCTGAGCTAACCCCTAAATGATCCCGTTTTGACCTTGTAAGGCAATTTAAAGCCGAAGAAACGCTTAGCTTGGGCTTCGGCTTAAGCCTAAGCCCCTAAGCCCTAAGCGAAAGAGCTGAGAAAATCAGCCATTCGTAAGTTATTCAGCTGTAGCTAACGTAAAATGTAGCCTCCTGATACCTACTGGGTTCGTCTTTATCCTTTAGCTGATATTCTGATGAATCCTAGTTTTTGCGCATCGATTTGAAGATCAGCTGGAAATTCGGGCTTATTCCTTCAGTCTTGGATTATTGTGCCGTTGAAAAGAAATGTTTTGAACCAAGAGGTTGCCCAAACGTCTTCCCGTCACTTCACTTCCCAGATTCTTTCTTCCATGACCTATTGCTGAATTGAATCGATCAAGCGTCAAAAATATTTGATAGTAATGGATTAAAAATGAAACATACATGGTGAGCGCCTCGTAACCAGGGTTCTTGCGCAATATCGGGGGGGGGGGGGGGGCACAGAACTTTTTTTGAAGTCTAGAAAGGCCTAGCAACTTAATAGAAAGTGCTTTAATAGTGTTTTTAGTAATAGTAATAATACTCTGCAGCTATAAAACTTTTTAAAAACTTTTAAAAAAGTGAACTGTTTAAAAACACATCCACTATTGTTATTTGAAAAATCAGATCCTGAAGAAAAAATTGGGTCCCCCCCCCCGATAAGGCGAAAGAGCCGGTGATAGTTAAACATATTAAATAAAACGCAAAAATATACCATCCGCTTTGTATAGCCGGAAAGACTCATGTTTAAGCTGTTTTTATTGCAGAAAAATTAGTGCCCCCGTTCACTTATTCCCACCCCCTCGCTATCCTAGCTCCCTGAGAGTTGTGTACCCAAAGTTCGACTGACAGGTTTGAACGTAATCTTGCCGTCGTCGTCGATCGCGAGCAAAGTGTCGTTGGAGGGGGAGCACGCCGAAATTCTGATGCCGCATCTTCAGCTTACGCTCGAGGTCGTCGAGCTAAAAATATGTTCGAATCTCGTGGCTTCCGCTTACTCGCTTCTTGCGCGTGTCGAAGCCGGTGGTCATCAACTCGTTTTGGGTTTTGAAGGAGGACAACTGGAAAACGTGGTGTTTGCTGAGACACAGTGCTTAGAAGGGAAGTGGATATATTTGTTGGCTTTCTGTATGGCAGGCCTGGCAGTCTTGAGGGCCGGGCCGGGTTGAGATTTTGGAGATTTCGAGGATCGGGCCGTCCCGGGCCGGCCCTTTTCCAGGCCTGCCATGTGGGAGCCTAGCAAAAGTTATACGGAAGGAAAGCTTACTGGAACCGACAAAATCCGTAATTTTCATTTTCCGGGTATTTCCCCTCGTTTTTCGTACGAAACTTTGACGCGAAATATCCGCTAAATGAGAGCTCTTCCGGTTTTTCTGACAACGGCACGATTTTCAGTGTGGTCGATTACCCCAACGCCGCTTGCTCCGATATGGAAAGCCAACTTAGGTATATGCACTTCCCTTGTGAGATTCATACATTCTCCTGAAGGCGAGACAGATTCCTCTGCAGACGGCGCAGTGTCTCAGTGAGCAGATCGATGGATGGCAAGGCGAGAAATTGAGACTCGGCCTGGAACAAAATTAGGCTACGCACATAGCCACTCCAACCTTTAGGGCTTCGCCGAAAGTGAGCCCAATCAATCCCACTTCATCGAATCCGGGCTCAATGCCAGCGGCGATTCGGGAAGCATCGGGGTCCTTGCCCTTCTCCAGTCGCTCTTGGGCTCCCACTCCGTCAATGGCGCGCTTCTGGAAGCCCACGGTTATGTGGTTCAGGAGCTCATAGCGGCAAAAGGCGAGAGGGAGAGAGAGAGAGAGAGCGCGAGCGCCAGCGACAAGCTCGTCAACTGAGTAGGACTTCACCTCGACGGCCAGCTGCTGCTCGTCGAGCTGCGCATTGGGCTCGGCGTCGGTTCCCTCCTTCGGCGTACACTTGTCGTCCAGCTCTTCCGACTAGAAATATACAGTGTGAGGGAGGGAGGGAGGGCCGGAGAGAGAAAGAGAGATAGGGAGAGAGAGAGAGTAAGAGAGACAAAGAGAGAGAGAGAGAGAGTGAACGAGAGAGCGAGAGAGACAGTGAACGAGAGCGAGAGAGAGAGAGTGGAAATGGGATTCACTGGATACCTGGGCATCCTCTTCGACATCCGAGCCGCCAGCTTGACGCTCCGTAAACTCCATTTGCTCCAAGACGGCGATACGCTCGTCCATCTAAATTGCTGGTGCTAAGTGAACAACCGAGAACCACCTTTTTCAGTTCGGCACCTTCAGAGGCGGCGAGGGCTCGGTGCAGGGCCACGCCCAAGGCGTGCTGAAAGAAGGTTTTAGACTCGACTCTAAGCCAACTTTAATAATATCTGGTGTGTTTATGGCATCTTCATGAGTTTTTTATTGCTAAGAATAGAAATAAGAAATTTTGTCGAACTTCCAAGTTTTGTTTTGTTTTGTTTTGGTGAAAATTCAAATTCAAATGCCTATTTCCAAAATTCATGATGCCTTACATCTTTAGCATTTCTGATGTGTTTGTCATGGTATAATGCGGGGAAAAGCTGGTTCACGGGCGTGAAATTTTTCAAGTTTCACGTTTCAAGTGGCTGATGGCCTCCAAATCTGCACGAATGTCTTCCAATATGCCGGCATGGCGCGCTGCGGCCTGAAAAGTCACTTTGTCGGGTTAGGGTCCTTTTGCATGATCGGGGGTTCACATTTTTTAGTAGATTTCACGGCTTCGGTTTACCTTACCCCACCCCCAGCCCGAGGGTTGCCAAGTTTTGGATAGTTTCGTTATTTTTTTGAGATTTTGTTGACGCCATTCGATAGAGCATCAAAAAAAATATCATAGAAGTTTTAATTTCAGCCCAAAATAATGTAATACAAAATAGTTACAGCAAAAACAAGATTTGGCTTAAGTGCAGTTTACCCCCGCCCCAGCCCAGCTCCTCAGCCATACGTCCTATTAATGCGCCGAGTATCTCAAAATGTTTACCGCGGTCGAATTACTATAAAATATAAAAATATAAATATATAAATATAAATATATAAATATAAAAAATTCGAAATGTTCCCCGTGGCCGAACATCTAAAAAAGTTGTTTCCTTACGGCAAAAATTGTCAGAAATTTTTTACAAGATTTTGAAAGTTGAAAAGGTTATGCCGCTATGCTTCGATGTACCAGAAGTCAAAAACCCAAATATTTTTGTTTTCCTATTTTTTTCGACTCAAACGTACTGTAGGCTTATTCTACAGAGCAAGAGCTACATTTTGGTACTATTGACAGCTCTGTTCGACGAAAGATAGCGGAGATACCAAAACACACCTTGGAGCGGCAAAAATTAACTAAAGAAAACCCAGACTAATAATTGTTATAAAATTTTTTTAACAATTTTTCGCGCAAGTTAACAAGTTTTTTAGAGGTTTTCGACCACGGCGAACATTTTGAGATACTCGGCGCACTAATAGGACGTATGGCTGAGGAGCTTGGCTGGGAGAGTGCACTGCGTAAGCCGAAATTGGTAGTAAGGGGTACGAGACGCTCCGCCAAAGCTACTTGGTTTACAGCCTAAGCCTAGGCTTAAGTTAGCTTTAACTATGCCTAGCTTGGCTCAAGCTAAGCGCAGGCTTCGTTTGCAAGAAGGTTGGCTTTGGCTAAGCTTTTCCAGAGCCTTCGAGCTTAAAAACGGCATTTGGTGAGACTTGTAGTCAAAATCTGTCATAATTCCCTAAACCGGGTGAAGGTTCAGAAACCGCGAAGCCGTATTTAAAATCGGGTCAAAATCAAACGGAAAATGAGATGGTACGCATCCCGACGCGACGTCGGGATAACATGCAAATGAAGATGCAAACTACAAAATAAGCTGAACAAAACGATTTTGTGAGCTTTGCATCCTAATTTGCATGTTATCCCGACGTCGCGTCGGGATGCATAACAGCTCTATAGGAAACCCACGTCAGCCATCTGACAGGACGGAATTGGCAGAATGTGCTTTCCCATGAACGAAGCCATGAATTTCAGGGTGATGCTGAAAAGGGAATGCAATTGATAATCCAAAACGAGAATGTTAAAAATGGACCAAAATTATACCGTATTTCCTCTAATATAGCCCCCCCCCTCTAATCAACCCCTGAAATTTTTTCGATTTTCTTTTAGGAAATAATAATACGAAAAGCGTTTCTGTTTCTGTGTTCCTGAGTCGTCGTGAGCAGTTTGTACCACTAAAAACATTGTAGCGGCTCAAAATCACGAAAAATATTTCCCTCCCTGTAATACACTCCCTTCCCCTGACTAGGGAATGTTTTCGGGCGGACATCGGACCCAGATATGTGAGTATGTGCATCTTGTAGAGCTCGACGAGACGAATCGATTGATGTAACTTTTAGCTGCTGATACCTTATTTTAACAAAGTTACAACGGTTTCAAGTTTTTGGCCATACCTTCATAGGCTCTCCCCACACCCTGACCACCGTCTCCTGGTGGCCTAGTGGCTTAGTAGTCGGCGTCTGAAGATGGTAACGAGGGTACGGATCCGCTCGCGATTTTTTATTTTTGCTTTTTGGTCGAGAGCTTCCTTTTTGCACCCCGATGGCCTACAAACACTTATTTCAAAGTTTTTTTACCTGCCGATGATGGAAACTATGATGGAAAAATATAACCCCTGGGGTTATATTAGAGGAAATACGGTATCATGTTATTGATTATTGACATATCAGGTTGGATAATAAGTTGAGAATTTTCCAAGGTGGCCATGGTCAACATCATCAGTTTTCCACAACAAGAACCCACCTAGAAAAGAGCCTTCGCTTCATAAGCAACGAAGCTCAATGTTTCATCTACCGTACCCCCCGATATGACACTCGTTCCTGTAGCGCGTATCTGAATGCGATCATGCTTTTTATAATTTTAGAAGGTGCACATGGTCAACATCATCAGTCAACAACAGTCAACAACAGGAACGAGTGTCATATCGGGGGGGGGGGGCGGGGTACGGTAGATGAAACATTGAGCTTCGTTGCTTATGAAGTGAAGGCTCTTTTCTAGGTGGATTCTTGTTGTGGGAAACTGATGATGTTGACCATGTGCACCTTCTAAAATTATAAAAAGCGTGATCGCATTCAGATACGCGCTACAGGTTCTGTTTACAAATTTCCTCGAAAATTTCCGCTAGCTGGCCTGGCTGCTTAAAAATCCAAAATCACCGCTGCTAGGCTGCTTTGGAGAAATAGAAACCAATCAAAAACCAGCATTTCATTTATTTCACGTTTTCGGTTGCTGGCTAAAAAATTATTGTGCAGGGAAAAGCTATGAGACAAATTTTCCAAACAGATTTCCCGCCAACATCTCTGTAGCCTACCCCACGAATTCCCAAAAAGGGTCCATTAGTCAAAATCAATGTTTCGCAAACTTGGCGGCTTCGACTGGCGGTCTATTTTTTTAATGCGATCGTATAATTTTACACCGTACATTATTTTGAGCTCGCATTAAAACACTGACTATATTTTTGGATTCTGAATCGAATGGCGTCTCCAGAATGCCGAAAAAACTGCCGAAATTTTGAAAATCAGCATTGATCTTCCATTTTCGAAAGTTATTTTTGGTTTTGATATGATTTTTTATATGACGTTATTTGGAGCTGTAATAAAAACTCATAGTATATTTTTCGATGCTCTATCGAACGGAGTTCAAAAAACCCAAATATCTCCAAAATTGCAAAAATTTTGACCTTTTTTTGGGATTTTAGTTACGTAAAGTGTAGCCTCCTAATAACCACTGGACTCGTTTTTATCCTCTAGCTGATACTCCAATTAATTATTTCCCAGCTTTGATGCGAAAAATCAGCTGGAAATTCGGTCTGATTGCTTCATAGGTGGATTGGTGGGGCCGTTGAAAAGAAATGTTTTGAACCAAGAGGTTGCCTAAAGTCTTCCCGTCACTTCACTTCCCAGATTGTTTCTTCTATGACCTATTGATGAATTGAATCGACCAAGCGTCAAAAATATTTAATAGTAATGGATTAAAAATGAAACATACATGGGGATCGATGGCTTGTGACAGCATAAAAGTAGCCATTGTCGATCCAACCAGCGAGAGTACTGTATTGAGTACGGCGACAGTAGGTAGCTCTGACCCCTAGGCGCTTCAAATCGGAGCAGATATTTCAGATTGCCCGAATAACTCTATTTTCATAAAGCCTGTGCAAAAATAATTTTTATTAACTATTCTGTTGGTTGTCATCGAGCTGGAATAGGTAGGTAGACCTTTTTTCCGAAGAATTCCAAAATTTTCGAAATTTTATCTTGCTGCTCCGGCAAATCTTAGGGGTTAATGGGGCCGAAAAACTTTCGAAAAAACATTTTGGATTTTTTTGGACCCTCTTCCTGCAAAATAAATGCGAAAACAGCAAAAAGCAAAAATTAAGAATAACGTCGGGATCCGAACATTCGACCACTAACTTGTCACTCCTGCACCCTACCCCTACACCTCCAACACTACACCTCGTCCTTCTTTTTCGGCGGATCCTCGTCCCATCCGATATCATCCGGCTAGAAATCTACAATTGTGTGGTTCAGCTAAAGCAAAAACGCTAGCAGGATGATTGGAGGAAATGGAATGGAACTAGCAGGAGACAAGTAAGATAGAGAGAGAGAGAGAGAGAGAGAGAGAGAGAGAGAGAGAGAGGGAGAGAGTGTTCATGTGTAAAGCTGAATGCGGTTAGCATTCCGCAAATTTCCTTTTTTTCCGCAAATTCCTTGTTAGCATCGATTTTTTTTGTGAAGAGCAGTGGTAGCAATGATCTGAAGATAACTGCAAACGTATTTATTCCGAATTGTACAAACAATCACTGAAACAATAAAAGACGGGCGTGTCTTTGTGGTTACAGGTCACGGTCGCGTCGTGTGGATTTGGCGTTTAAAGGGATAGGGCGGCATAAGTGAATCGATTACGCGCGGGAAAGAAAATGTCTCTGCGCCTCTCCCCTGGGCGCCCTCTCTCGCCGTGCTTACTGTAAAGTGTTTTTACTCAACTTGGAGTTTCGATTCGGGACCAAGTGCATCTTGTACAGAATTTTTCGCTGATTCCGAATATGTTTTCCAAATTTGCTACGGACCGTTATTCTGAAAGTTATACGGCAATTATGACCCTAGTTTTCACCAAAATGAAGGTATCGTTATAGTTTTCGATTTTCTTCATTAATTTCAACGTCAAAATTGACTAGGCGTTGGCTCGACAAGCATCCTACAGCTCAAAACAAGCATTTTAGATAAAAAAAATGAGATTTTTATGCAAAAAGCAAAAGAAATGATGCAGGGCGGGGGTTCGAACCGGCGCCCTGCGCTTGGCAAGCGAGTACTTTACCAATGCACCATGGTGCCAACTGGGTAGGGTGCTGTCAGAGGGTACTTCAGGGCCCCTGGGAAACATGGCCCCAAACAAGGAATAGTGGGCCAGCGTCTGAATTTTTGGCATTTTTCCGGCCTAATTGTTACCAAAAATGATTTTTTAAATAAAACTCCGTAGCAAATTTGGAAAACATATTCGGAATCAGCGAAAAATTCTGCACAAGATGCGCTTGGTCCCGAATCGAAACTCCAAGTTGAGTAAAAACACTTTACAGTTAGAAGGGAAGTGGATATATTTGTTGGCATTCCTTATGGCAGGCCTGGCAGTCTTGAGGGCCGGTCCGGGTTGAGATTTTGGAGATTTCGAGGATCGGGCCGTCCCGGGCCGGCCCTTTTCCAGGCCTGCCATGTGGGAGCCTAGCAAAAGTTATACGGAAGGAAAGCTTGCTGGAACCGACAAAATCCGTAATTTTCATTTTCCGGGTATTTCCCCTCGTTTTCCGTAGGAAACTTTGACGCGAAATATCCGCTAAATGAGAGCTCTTCCGGTTTTTCTGACAACGGCACGATTTTCAGTGTGGTCGATTACCCCAAAGCCGCTTGCTCCCATATGGAAAGCCAACTTATGTGTTAGGTTGGAACTAAAGTTCGGGCAATATTTTTCCTTCTTTGTAATTTTCGGACCGGAAAACGGGCAAGAACCAAAATGTTTTTTCGATGAACGGATATGCAATAAAATTCTCTATTCGATGTGTGGGACGGAATCGCGTTGCTTCCCTATTAGAACTTTTTGAAGCTAGATTTAAGCGAAAACGAAAAATCGCTTCGGCCCCCCTCTACAAAACAAATTTGGCTTCCTTTTTAGGCTAATTTGGCATACAGCCAGTAGATACAACTTATTCTCATATTGATAATCAATTTCTATGGTGACTTTATGGCGGTTCGGAAAGATGTCCGGGCAAAAAATTTGAAGTGCCCTCGAGAGAAACGCAAAAATCTTAAAAACTACTGGGGCTGAAAACCTGTAATTTTGATCCCACATACTCATGAACCCAATAGATATATGTAAAGAGGGAATATCGGAATCTGACCACTAAATTTTCAGAAAGAAATTTCCAATGTTCGAATGCGCGGACTTATGTTTCAACCCAATATATGCACTTCGCTGGTGAGATTCATACATTCTCATTCAGACGATCAAGATTCCGTTGAAGACGGCGCAGTGTCTCATTGAACAGACCGATGGCTGGCGAGCCGAGAAACTGAGACTCGGCCTTGAACAAAATTAGGCCACGCACATAGCCACTCCAACCTTTAGGGCCTCGCCGAAAGTGAGACCAATTAAAGCGAGCTCATCGAATCCGCCGTCGAAGCCAGCGGTCATTCGGGAAGCATCGTCGGGGTCCTTGCCCTTCTCCAGTGGCTCTTGGGCTCCCACTCCGTCAATGGCGCGCTTCTGGAAGCATACGGTTATGTGGTTCAGGAGCTCATAGCGGCAAAAGGCGAGAGAGAGAGAGAGAGAGTGAGAGCGAGAGAGAAAAAGAGAGAGAAAGAGGGAGGGAGAAAGCGAGAGCGAAAGAGAGAGAGAGAGAGCGAGTGTGAGCGAGAGAGAAAGAGAGAGCTTCCTTCAGCTTCGGCTCCGCGTCGGCACTCTGGTACGACGGGCACTTGTGGTATCCGAGCTGATCTGTCTAGAAATATACAGTGTGAGGGAGGGAGGGAGGGCCGGAGAGCGAAAGAGAGAGAGAAAGAGAGACAGAGAGGGATGGAGAGAGAGAAAGAGAGAGCGAGAGAGAGCGAGAGAGAGTGAGCGAGAGCGAGGCAGGGAGAGAGCGAGAAGGAGAGTGGAAATGGGATTCACTGGATACCTGGAAGCTAACCTCTTCAACATCGGATCCGCCAGCTTGCCGTTCGGTGAACTCCATCTGCTCCCAGAACGTGATTTGGTCGTCGATCTAAATTGCTTGTGCTAAGTGAACAACCGAGAACCACCTTTTTCAGTTCGGCCACTTCGGCGGCGAAGAGTGCGCGGGGCAGGGCGACGCCAAGACTCGACTCTTATGACTCTAAGACTCGACTCTAAGCCAACTTTAATAATATCTGGTGTGTTTATGGCATCTTCATGAGTTTTTTATTGCTAAGAATAGAAATAAGAAATTTTGTAGCACTTCCAAGTTTTGTTATGTTTTGGTGAAAATTCAAATCCAAATTCCTTTTTGCCAAAAATCCATGATGCCTTACATCCTTAGCATTTCTGATGCGTTTGTTATGCTATAATGGGAGAAAAGCTAGTTCACGGGCGTAAAATATCACCTCAGTCACCAGACTTTTCAGGTTGCTGATGGCCTGAAGGTCACCCCGAATTTCTTGCAGTATCTCCGCATGTGGCGCCGCGGCCTGAAAAGTCACTTTGTCGGGTTAGGGTCCTTTTGCATTATCGGGGGGGTTCATATTGTTTTTAGTAGTTTTCACTATAATTAAAGTAGAAACTTTCAAAAAAGTTAGAAAAATGTTTGGAAAGGTCGAAAATTTGGTCGTTTTGGGAATTGGAACGTTTTGGGAATCCGAACTCACGACTCTGCGCGTGGTTGAAGCGCTAATCCGCTACACCAAGGGGTACATGGGAGGAGGCGGCGGGAAAGGCCTCTTGTGTCCTGGGGAGGCCGTTGACCAATGATCCCGGTGGGGAGGGAGGCTTTCTGGTCACTTTACAAAATTCTATTTTTTAGTTTGAATCTGTGGAAATTTTGCAAAGATAATAAGACGTGCATGATCCCCGCCCTCGATTGCATAAACGGTCCAAATTTCAGCCCGGAATTCCATCAGGGCGTCGAGTTATGGCCTGGACACCACGACCCGTCCCGCGATTTATTAACGACCTTTCAGAAAAACATTATTTTAAAGAATTTTGCAAAATCCGAAAAAATGTATCTGGGGAATTACTTTTCCCATCTACCCTCCAAAAATGAGACCCCAATTCCCTCTAGGGGCTGAGAAAAGTTCCGGACAACGTGCGTACCCAAAAATGTTAAGGATTTTTCGCATTTTTGTTTGTAAAATCGTTAAATCAAAGAATTTCGAAAAACCCAAAAAACCGTTTTTTATGAGTGGCGTTTCCCATCTCCATACCAAAAATCGGCTCGAAACGCGGCCTGACGGCCGAGAAAACGGCCGTACAGAAAACAAACATACTTTTCTCGCTTATAGGATAAAAATAGGATTTCTATATTCCGCTTTTTCAGGGTGCCATGCCGAAGAAGTAAATTCCTGCACGGAAAAGCTTTTCGGCATCCTCTAGGTTCAAAACATTTCTTTTCTAAACAAATTTTTAAGTAATTTTTGTTGTTTTTATCTCATCACCGCTTAAAGATCTTTAAATACCATTAAAAATGATGCAAAATGTTTTTCGGTTATATTCAAGTAACTTTTTGAATAAGATTTTAATAAAAATAATAAAATTAAATTAAAAAGTTAAAGGTTAATAAAAAAATGGTAAGTAGAACAAGTAAGATTCGGTTATCTCAATCGAATGGGCGTTGCTCATTCGCGGTTTTGTATCCGACGATTTCCGCGCACCTGGCAAATTCCAGATTGGACTCGAGAAGTTGGAGCATTTCAGGAAATATGTTTCAATTTTTTGGGCAACTTTTCGGTAAAGCAGTCAGCAGCAGTTCTATGCTGGCAAGATTTAGGTTAGCGGGCGGCTGGCGGTGGTAGTTGAATGCAGCGAAGTTCAATTCTTGTTCCGCATGGCGCCCTGAATAGACTTATATAGGCATATAGACTTCAGAATAATATCTAATTTCAGGCGCTGATCATTTTTGTAATACTTTGCGAAGCACGAAAATGACCGGAACATAGGAATATCGCGTAGTCAAAACAGTTTTTCCGGGTTTTCGTCAAGATGGAAAGTTTGCTGTAAGCAGAAAGTCATATCAAAAGATGCGCAAAAATTTTAATAATTTAAATTAAACCTTTTTCATAATTATTATCAGTTTGAGGGTTTCTGACCACGACAATCTGAAGAGAGCTAAGCTCTAGCTCCTTTCCCCTTCGAGTTGAATCCGGGGCCACACACACACACAGACGGACATCACTACTGATTTATTACTTTCCACAAAGGGGCATTTTTTCGTAACATTAAAATTCAACCGACTCGGATAAGTGGCGGTGACGGTGAGCGGATTCTCCGTATCCGGATTCCCACTTGAGGGCATCGACTCATTGTCGTAGCGGGCGAAAATGCCGAATAGAATGAAGAATACAATCTGTAACACAAGGAACTCTAGAAATCTTAAAAATTCCACGATTTTAGGCATTAAATTTTTGTGTTTCACGAAATTGTTGATATATTTGATGCGTGGCTGCGACCCTTGAATCTAGACTGTACGTTTCTTTCACCGCCGCATTTTAACAGAGGGACAAGATTTTTTTACTAATAAAAATAGTTTTAAATATAGGTTTTCAGGCTATAAAAAGCTCTCACGCATATTTTTCGGCTCTCTTTCGACTGGCCTATACAAAGTATCGAAAGTGTTCCAAATAGGGCCCCCGTTATCCTATGTGTTGCCCATAATTTTGCAGCAATAGTGTTGATGCTGTAAAACATTTCTGAGATACATTTTTTTTGTGCTGCAAATAATTCTATTTTTATATTTTTTTACGCTCAAGCGATTGACGTTTTGAAAATTTAAAAAATGAAAATTTTTGCTTAAAAAACTTCTTCTTTGTCTATTCGGTGTTACGGAAAATTGTCGCCGGAAAACAATGTTGCAGAATTGGAGGGAGCTTGGTGACGAAAAATAACGTGAATCCAGGTATCGGTCCTCTAAAATAAATTGCGCGCTGTTGCTGTAAATTTCGCCAGTAAATACTTGGAGATCTCTTCAGAGAGAGATAAAGAGAGAGGGAGAGAGAGAGCGAGAGAGAGAAAGAGAGAGAGAGAGAGAGAGAGAGAGAGAGAGCAACAGAGAGACAGCGTGCGAGAGAATTCTTACTATTTCTTTTATTTTGGGCAAGAATTATCTTAAAATTACAGTAATTACGCAAAAAATGAAGGAAATGTAAGAAGACATTCAATGAAAGAATCTGGAACAGTACCAGCTATTTTTACAGCCAGTTGGATGAAACATGTCGGTATTTTACACCCGCCAACCGGCCCGCAACTCTTGCATCTTGGCTCTCTGTTCATCTACAGGTGTGTTAAGCATACCAAAATGTTCGTGTTGATCTGGGTAGTATTTTGGTATATTTTTACAGCCCAGTGGGACTAAGGGGAACAAAACATCTTTAGAGAAATCCGCCTGGCCATCGGTTTGCAACCCATTTTTTCCAGCTTTTCCATGTATTGGGCCCCGCCCCCAAATATCATCATCGGAAAAGTGATATGATCAGTGGCGGGGGGAGGGGTATTTACTTTGCCAAGGGTGGTACTGTAGCAGAGATCACACAAAACAGGGCGTGCTGTTTTTAGTAACTGACGGGAACGCATCAGACCAGTAAAGGCATATGTGGCGACTCAAAAGTAGTTTCCCCCTCCAGACCCCTCCCCCCCCCGCTAACGCACTTGCCTTTTTAAGATCTTTCGAATTGTGTAAAAATCATCCCATTCCGGGCATCCTCCAGACCGCTAGATCGGGCTCGACTCTTTTTGGATCACCCTGCCACATCTAACTTGTTCCGAAATAAGGTAACGACTGGAATACATGGCAAGGTCTCATTATCACTGTGCTGCATTCATGATAGTGGCAGTTTGGTGAAACACCTTTTGCTGCGATTCAACGCCTCAAACTTCCTTTTCAAAACCATGTGTTTCGACTCCGCAACACTTGATCTTTCTCTGATCAACACATAACAAGAATCTATGCATAACCGGTTTAACATGTAAAATCGATTAAGTCGGACTAATTCGGTAATTCGGCTGTGCTTATTCCGATTCCGTCGAGAAATGGGAGGAAAATTTAGCTAAAAAACCCTAAAATAAGCTCAAAACCGTAATTATGTACGTCGAAAGAAAAAGACACATTCGTCCGTAAGCTTGTGTTTTCGCTGCCTACAGTTAATTCACCGTATCCATAATTTATTTTAGATTATTTACATGACATCACATCACAATTTTAACCAGTCGGAGTTCAAAATGCCGAAACCTCAAAAGCTCGAGATTTAATAATGTCGAGATTCAGAATGCCGAAAATCCTAATGATACGTCATTAGGTGCGTAATGGTCCCGAGATGGCTGCCGGCACATCAGATTTTGCGAATTACTCTATTTTCTATATTAGAATTAAGTTTTTGTTGAGAAAAAGCGGGGACCCTCTTTGTTCCTCCTTGGACCCTTGAATCCTTGGACCCTCCATCCCAAATGGTCTCTGCTAGCTGGCCCTCTCTCCATCCCAAATGGTCGCTGCTAGCTGGCCCTCTCTCCCTCCCAAATGGTCTCTGCTAGCTGGCCCTCTCTCCCTCCCAAATGGTCTCTGCTAGCTGGCCCTCTCTCCCTCCCAAATGGTCGCTGCTAGCTGGCCCTCTCTCCCTCCCAAATGGTCTCTGCTAGCTGGCCCTCTCTCCCTCCCAAATGGTCTCTGCTAGCTGGCCCTCTCTCCCTCCCAAATGGTCTCTGCTAGCTGACCCTCTCTCCTTCCGAAATGGTCTCTGCTAGCTGGCCCTCTCTCCTTCCGAAATGGTCTCTGCTAGCTGGCCCTCTCTCCCTCCCAAATGGTCTCTGCTAGCTGGCCCTCTCTCCTTCCGAAATGGTCTCTGCTAGCTGACCCTCTCTCCTTCCGAAATGGTCTCTGCTAGCTGGCCCTCTCTCCCTCCCAAATGGTCTCTGCTAGCTGGCCCTCTCTCCATCCCAAATGGTCTCTGCTAGCTGACCCTCTCTCCTTCCGAAATGGTCTCTGCTAGCTGGCCCTCTCTCCCTCCCAAATGGTCTCTGCTAGCTGACCCTCTCCTTCCGAAATGGTCTCTGCTAGCTGGCCCTCTCTCCTTCCGAAATGGTCTCTGCTAGCTGACCCTCTCTACATCCCAAATGGTCTCTGCTAGCTGACCCTCTCTCCTTCCGAAATGGTCTCTGCTAGCTGGCCCTCTCTCCTTCCCGAAATGGTCTCTGCTAGCTGGCCCTCTCTACATCCCAAATGGTCTCTGCTAGCTGACCCTCTCTCCTTCCGAAATGGTCTCTGCTAGCTGGCCCTCTCTCCCTCCCAAATGGTCGCTGCTAGCTGGCCCTCTCTCCCTCCCAAATGGTCTCTGCTAGCTGGCCCTCTCTCCCTCCCAAATGGTCTCTGCTAGCTGGCCCTCTCTCCCTCCCAAATGGTCTCTGCTAGCTGACCCTCTCTCCTTCCGAAATGGTCTCTGCTAGCTGGCCCTCTCTCCTTCCGAAATGGTCTCTGCTAGCTGGCCCTCTCTCCTTCCGAAATGGTCTCTGCTAGCTGGCCCTCTCCCCAAATGGTCTCTGCTAGCTGGCCCTCTCTCCCTCCCAAATGGTCGCTGCTAGCTGGCCCTCTCTCCCTCCCAAATGGTCTCTGCTAGCTGGCCCTCTCTCCCTCCCAAATGGTCTCTGCTAGCTGGCCCTCTCTCCCTCCCAAATGGTCTCTGCTAGCTGGCCCTCTCTCCTTCCGAAATGGTCTCTGCTAGCTGACCCTCTCCCCTTCCGAAATGGTCTCTGCTAGCTGGCCCTCTCTCCCTCCCAAATGGTCTCTGCTAGCTGACCCTCTCTCCTTCCGAAATGGTCTCTGCTAGCTGGCCCTCTCTCCTTCCGAAATGGTCTCTGCTAGCTGACCCTCTCTACATCCCAAATGGTCTCCGCTAGCTGGCCCTCTCTCCATCCCAAATGGTCTCTGCTAGCTGGCCCTCTCTCCATCCCAAATGGTCTCTGCTAGCTGGCCCTCTCTCCCTCCCAAATGGTCTCTGCTAGCTGGCCCTCTCTCCCTCCCAAATGGTCTCTGCTAGCTGGCCCTCTCTCCTTCCGAAATGGTCTCTGCTAGCTGACCCTCTCCCCTTCCCAAATGGTCTCTGCTAGCTGGCCCTCTCTCCCTCCCAAATGGTCTCTGCTAGCTGGCCCTCTCTCCTTCCGAAATGGTCTCTGCTAGCTGGCCCTCTCTCCCTCCCAAATGGTCTCTGCTAGCTGGCCCTCTCTCCATCCCAAATGGTCTCTGCTAGCTGGCCCTCTCTCCCTCCCAAATGGTCTCTGCTAGCTGGCCCTCTCTCCATCCCAAATGGTCTCTGCTAGCTGGCCCTCTCTCCTTCCGAAATGGTCTCTGCTAGCTGGCCCTCTCTCCATCCCAAATGGTCTCTGCTAGCTGACCCTCTCTCCTTCCCAAATGGTCTCTGCTAGCTGGCCCACTCTCGATCCCAAATGGTCTCTGCTAGCTGGCCCTCTCTCCATCCCAAATGGTCTCTGCTAGCTGGCCCTCTCTCCATCCCAAATGGTCTCTGCTAGCTGGCCCTCTCTCCCCTCCCAAATGGTCTCTGCTAGCTGGCCCTCTCTCCATCCCAAATGGTCTCTGCTAGCTGGCCCTCTCTCCATCCCAAATGGTCTCTGCTAGCTGGCCCTCTCTCCATCCCAAATGGTCTCTGCTAGCTGGCCCTCTCTCCATCCCATCTTGTTTATGGGGATATTACAATTACTTTATTCGAGAATGCCAGTCGCGGATTCAACTCAGTAAAAATCAATAAAATCACAATGTAATTCAGTTTAGTAAGTTCAAATATCCGTCAATTGTCGGCAAGGGTTCGGTTAGTGGTGGTCGATTAGGCGGCCGGCGGGACTTTTTCTTTGAAGCCTTTTGCGATCCATTCCTGGTAGACGCACCAGTTGCAGCGCCCTGGAAAGTGTTTTCATGAGCCGGGGAACATTCCACGACCGATACCCAATTATTTTACCGTTTATAAAACTTTTTACCTAGCTTGTCCCTTGACAAATAAAACCCACTACGTTCGGTGCAGTATGCAAGACTGCAACCCGGCGATTCCTTGGCCCTCGCGGCCAACTGGCTGTAAAACAGAGGTTCGGGAATGTTTCGAAAAATCAGCATTTCGAAAATCCGAATTTCGAAAAATCTCCAGTTCGAAAAGACCTTGTCGATGTGGGTATAAGACTTCTAATCTCGAAAAAATTACTATTTTTAGCGGCGTTGTCAGATGACTAGGGATGTAATAGAAAATCTTTTAGTGGTGTCTATAATGAAAATAACTGTATCTCCAGTGGCAAAATAGGCTCTCGTACCTCGAACCAGCCAAATAAAACCAGATTTTTCCTGCGACTGGGATATGGGCTACTGTTAAATGGTGACTTTTCGGAATGGTGACTTTCGATCCCTCATCCCCCCCCTTAAGCAACCTTTACCGATTTATCGATCGGGTGACCGAAAATCTGGAACGATCAGTCACAAACCTGAACGTTTTGGCGCAGTCGGCGCACGCGGGAACGGCGTACAACGCGCTGGACACCGGCTTGATGCCGTCCTCTCGAGGGCACCCAGTGCACCACCCCTCCTAGATGAACTTGAGGGCGTTTCTATGTAAAGACAGGGTGTCCCAAAAACCGCGAAAAATTAACGATCCCAAATTTGACCGAGTTCCGACCCAAATTTTGACGACTCTGATCTCCCCTGAGGAATTTTTTCAGGCTAACCTTTACCATCTACACTGTTTATCGGCTGTATATTGAAAGTAACGAAAAAGTCGATCAATTTTAGCCCTCTCTTTCTAGCCCTGTAAACCCCTATTAAATTCTATAAAATTTTTGTGAAGACCTTTTGCGCCCCCGTTTGGACGTGCAAAAAGGCTAGAGTTCAAAAATTCCGACGTCCAAGAATTCCCTGGCCTAAACCTCGGCGTCGGTTTTGTTTCGGGACACCTTGCGTCTTCTTTCACTGACCGTGTAGACCTTGGGACGTCCACGCTTCTTGGAGGGCGTCTGAAAAGGACGATTGGTAAGCGTTTACGGGGATACGGGGTGGACAAAAAAGTCCCTGGTTTGCACTGAAGTATCTGGCGAACGGAAACGAATCGGACCATGGTTGCCTTGTCAGAATGCTTGAATCTACTGGGCATGAAGAATGGACACAAGTTGTTTTTTTAGATTTTTGACGAGCAGTTGGGTCGTTAAAAATTTTTTACCATTGTTAAAAAAGTAGAAACCTTGAAGATGAAAATCATGGCACTTTTGATGCTTTTGATGCCGTCCATAGGAGCGTTCCGTAATGCTGACTTTTTGGCGAAAAAAACCCGAGCAAAGTTTTCGTGCTATCCGATCTTTCTGATTTTTTTTGCAGTTAGTAATAAATAGATAACTACTAATTTTTGGCATCAAGAATTTCAAAATCCCGATCAAAAAATTTTTGGCATCCTGCCAAGTCGGCAGAAACTACAGGATTTACGTTGATTGGGTTAAAATTGTAACATGCTCATCTTTGGCAACATCTTTCAGCAACTCATCTTTTTTGGACACCCTGTAGTTATACAAATTTAAAATATAATTTCACTTGCTTCAATTTAAATATACTATACTATTCAAAGGTTTTTTTAATTGCTAGGCATTTCGAGACTTAAAGGACCCTGGGACGATGGGGTACCCAGCGGCTGGCTGCAGCGCGCGGACATCGTGGCTGCGTACATAGGAGCGCCGCGTGGCGAAAAGGGGGTGCTCGGACAGGTCATCCCTCTCCGCCGTCCCCTCTGGCGCGTGTGGTATAGTGGATAGCGCGCTGGGCTGTCATTCTCACGGTGCGGGTTCGACCCCGCCCGGTGCAAACGTCTTTTGCTTTTCGCGAAATCCATCGTTCTAGGGGCCTTTAAGGTAGACAAAAAAATTTCGCCCCCCGGATAAGGCGAAAGAACCGAAAAGTTTGCTCCCCCCTCCCGGTAACATGAAGGGACCCCTTTGTCCTCTCATACTTGCTTATTTATTCAAAACAAGACGATATAGATAATGTGGCAGTTCTGAGGGACACGGATTCAAACAGGTATAATCTTGGTCTCGATGTTAGGGCATCAATTTTTGGCGACCTCATCGGGGCGGGCCGGGGCGGCTCCAGCATCATCGTCAGCCTGGTTGATGTTGACGACGCGCGTGATGACCAATTCGCGCTGAAACGAAAGCATTGATAAGTCAATTGGCAAACGTCGCATAGCAGAAACTCTAGTTTAATTGGGTTTTTCGGTTCTTTCGCATTTTCGTGGGGGTCCTAACTTTTTCTTAGAATCTAATTTTCTTTGAATATAAATAGTGAAACAAATGAAAAACAAATAAAATAGTGTAACGTGAAATATTTACAATTTTTTTTCTTATTAATAAAACCTCAAAAAGATCGATTTTTCGAGAAAAAAAGATTTTTAACCAAAATTTCGCCGTTTTTCTAAACATTTTTTTAAAGTTTTTTGGAAAGTTGGTTTTTGCTAGTTGAATGTATTCCTAAAACACGTTTAAAAGACCGTCTACTAACTTAGTAGGCGTTTTTAGACCTAATATATGAAAAGGTTTACCCCCGGAAATGCGAAAGAACCCTATTTTGCTTTATTTTGGTGCTTCTCTGTTAACGAGGGAGGAGGGGATTTTTAACGGGGCAAACCAATTTCTACTTTTACGCCTATTGTCATCAGTTGAGAATAAATCGACTATTCCTACAAGGTTTTTAGTAGTTTCTGATCGCTAAAAAGTAATAAAAATTATTGAAAAAATGCTTGAAACATCCGAAATTTTTCACCTATTTTGGCTATTTTTCATACATTTTCGACGACAAAGCCAACAATTTTTCGAAACTTTTTTATACTTTTTGTCTATGTAAAAATTGTGGAAAAACTGGAAAGCGGCTTATATTTCTTTACAGGGCCTTACGGAATTATGGGAGCAAGAGTGATTTCCGCTTCCCCCCCCCCCCCGTTAATAGCATAGCCCCGTTTTTTGCCACTTTAAACAGGTTAAATCTTAATAACAAACATATTAAAGTAGTTACTCATAAATTTTACGCATTTCTGGACTCCTAGGAAAAAAAATTCGAAGCGTACCTGCGGCGCGTGCTTCTCGGCGTTGAGGTATTCGACGAGTTCCTCGCTGGTCATTTGGACATGGGCCTGCGCTTGTGTGACTCGGGTGACGTAGTGCACCTGGTGCTTCTCACTCTCGAGGTGGGCCGTCATCAGCTGAATGTTGGTTCAACTTTGGCTTTTTTAAATTTTGCGCCTACATCCATTGGTTACTAATTTTTAATAGCCCGAAAACACGCTCTTGCAAGACATTTTTATTAAAAAAAACTTTAAGGGCAGTATTTCCAAATCGAAATTTTCTATTCCGAAACGCGAAAAATTTTTCGAAAATTTTTAGCTGATTTTTATGGTTTAAATTTGGCTATATACTGCTTAAAAAAACGATAAAAACACTGTCTATTAGCTTACTAGGCAAGACTACGAAAGACTACAATTTGCGAAAATCGCGGAAACTCTACAATTTCCTCCACTTTCGCCTCGAGCCGTTCCCTCTCAAGCTTGGCGGCCTCGTACGACTCGTTGAGGAGCTTCTTTTCGCTACGGAAGTAGCTGGTGATCATCTGCAAAGATTTGGTTGATCTGGGGTCAGTGCGGCTAAAAAGGGCGGCGGGGGCATTAAACTCCGTAAACATTTTCAGAATATTGTAAAAGTTCGAAAAGGTTTATAGTTTTTTGCGCGGGCTATCCATAAAAACTGTTCTACAGGGTGTCCCAAAAAAAACCACCCCTCCGGCATTTCGCCGTATCATATCCGATCGGTCCGAAAATTGGAGCAGAGGTGTATTGGACCCTAAATAACCACAATCCTGACTTATAGCCCGATCGCCCCAGTAATTTTGGAGTTATCGCAAAAATACTATTGTTTACGCGGTTCTTAACAGTTTTTCGGCTATCTTTTTGGACTTTGCATCGATTTGCATCGACTTCCGCCTGCGAATCCCTAATTTCGCTTAATATCGGGGGCGACTTTGGTTACAAAAATTGCTGAAATCCACGGTTATTTGATGAATTTTTATCAGGAAAAAATTTCTGAGGGTAAAGAAGGCTGGCCGCTTTATTTTCACTTAATATTCGAAAGGTCGATTCCGACGAAAACCCTATGAAAAACACATTATAAAGTTTATTTTTGTTGTATCTCGAAAACTACTGGAGCGATCGGGCTATAACTCAGGATTGTGGTTATTTAGGGTCTGATACACCCCTCGTCCAATTTTGGGACCAATCGGATGCAATACGGCAAAATGCTGGAGGGGTGCTTTTTTTGGGACACGCGAACGCCGACGTCGACGACGCTAAGCTCTTGGTATATTTTTGGATGTTCGATGAAAACGCAAAGAGAAACCCCCTCGAAAAAAATAGCGTGACTATTGAAAGATCCCCTGCTGTTTTCGCCCAGATTTTGACCTCCGGCCAAATAGAACAGTACCAAGCGGCGTAACAACCATATCACTGCTGTGTTAGCTGATTATTGGGACCGGAGTGATGAGCAAAAATTAGCCCCCCCGCTAACAGTCCGGTACCCCAAGGATCTGGTTCTATTCTGAAATTATCACATACCCTGTCAATCTTCGCGGGCTCGTTCTGTTTGGCAAATTCCTCCTCGGCGCGGAGAATATTCTCCTTCTCCCCCTCAGGTAGCTTGTAGAGATCGAGGTTCCCGAGCGTCAGAGGCTGGAAGAGCATTAATTAGCTGGAAACGACCTCTAATTAGCATGAATAAATTGATTTTTGGGTACTCATAAGATAACGGGGGAGGGGGGGACAAATTTTCGGAGTTTTGAATATTTCCGATATTTTGAAAATGCCATTCGATAGAGGGCCGAAAAATATACTACGAGCTTTTTTATTGCTCGAAAAAAGCATATTTAAAAATACTTTTATCATAAAAAAACCTAGCGGGTAAGGCCTTACCGGAAAAGATGGCGCTGGAGTATTCGGAAGGCGGCCGGTCACAAAAAATTGGAGGTCATCCTGCTTCTTGACGAGCTCGAGTAGCTTCGCTTCACTGTGGCTGGTTGACCGGTAACGGCTTTTCAAAGCCAAGCCGATGATCTGCTCCTGCAAAATCGGAGATTTTTTAGTTTTTTTCCATGCCCTTTGTGGAAGCCACATTCAATACTTGTCTTGCCATAACTTTGTTATATGACATAATTTTAAACGAACATTAAAACTTTCGGTATATTTTCCGGCGTTACATATCGAATCGCGTCTCAACAAGTTTAAAATTGGTTAAAACAGGCGCAGGATCTTTCGCATTAACGGGGGGGGGAGGGCGACCTTTTGTATAGGTCTAAAAATGTCTAGTAAATTAGTAGGCCGTGTTTGAATGAAGTTTTGAGCAATAAAAACTATAATTCATCTAAAAACTATCTAAAAAAAATTAAGAAAAATGTTGAAAAAGTCGAGATTTTGGACAAAAATCGGCCTTTTCTGGTCGAAAAATCGATTGTTTCGACCTTTTTTAATAATTTTGTAAAGCTTTCACGTTTAGGAATAGTGAAAAACCATCTAGAAACACTTCAGCTATTTATATTTGAGAAGTTAGATTGGAAAACAGACCTTGAGCCGCTTCTCCTGCAGCGCGAGCGACTCCTTTTCGCGTGCCGCCCCGATGCGACGTTCCGTTTGCTCGAGGCGTGCCATCAGCTCGCCAAAATTCTGAAAGTGCCGGTAATATTTCAAATCTGGTTCTGGACTGTTAGCGGGGGAGGGGGCATTGTTAGCAGGGGGGAAACTTTCCGTTTTTTCAGCTATACCCCTTGCTGATATATGTTTCTTATAGTGTTTTTACTAGTTTCTGATTGCGAGAAAGTTCTCAAGAATATTTTTTAAAATTTTGTAAATTCGAAAATTGTATCTTTTTTGATTTTCATACATTTTTTTACCAAAAAGTTTTCATACATTCGCAAAGTTGTTTATTTTTTATCATGTTTTTATATCTAAAAATCACGTAAACTGCCATAAAAATGGTTTATATTTTGTTATAGGGCCGTAGAGGACCGCGGGGCAAATTTGGGGTTTTCGTTTCGGGCAAAATTGTGGTCCAAAAGGTGCGAAAAATGGTCAAAAAAAAGCAAAAAAAAAAATTCGGATTGTGAAAAATTTGTAAACGAACGATCCTAGCAATCAAAACTGAAAAACTACTAAAAACACTATAAAAATCCACAATATATCAGCAACAGGCATAGGCCGAAAAACAGAAAGTGTTTTCCCCCTGCTAAACCACCCCCTCACCCCCCCCCCCGCTAAAAGTCCAAAACCAATTTTTTGACAAAAATTACGGATGTGATGGTGCCAAAAACGAGCACAAACTTATAATGGTCCGATTCGATTCGAGTACCCGATACCAAACACAACAAGACTGTTTAAGAGACCCACAATCTCGAAATTGGGGGTGGTGAAGGCCGGCATGAATAAATATTTCGAAATAGACAGAGAGGTCGGGAATAGTATGAATGTGATTTCTGCACGCAAAAAAAGAATTTTATACCTGAGGACTCAGGGTAATTAGGCCGAAAAGGAGGGCTATTCAAGCTATCGGTATGCAAATCGTGGCAACACAATATGGGTATTCGGTTCCCCCTCAATATATTTGTCTCGCTCTCTCTCTCTCTCTCTCTCTCTCTCTCTCTCTCTCTATTTCCTGTTTGGCTCTTCCTCAGCGCGCACGGGCTAGCAGCGACCATTTGGGGATGAGTGAGGGCCAGCTAGCAGAGACCATTTGGGATAGAGAGACGGCCAGCTAGCAGAGACCATTTGGGAAGGGGAGATGGCCAGCTAGCAGCGACCATTTGGGAGGGAGAGAGGGCCAGCTAGCAGAGACCATTTGGGATGGAGAGACGGCCAGCTAGCAGAGACCATTTGGGAAGGGGAGATGGCCAGCTAGCAGCGACCATTTGGGAGGGAGGTGGGGCCAAACCAGAAGGATAGGCACGGCATAAATATGCCTTTCCTAAAACAACAATCGCATTCCAAACTTTATCACCGCAATTTGTGCAGAGGCGGGTACACAGAAATACACATGACATGTATAGCAAAAAAAAGAGAGCGGCGTGGTTTTTGGAGCCTGGGGCGAAGGTTTTGCGAGGCTCCAAAACGGTCGTATAGTGGCGTAGCGTAGTGGCCTGCCCCCGTCGGCTAGGCCGTCTTCCGGTTCGCGGCGCCTGGCTGTTGCGGCTGCTGAAAAAGGCATGTTTCTTAAAAGTTTTTTTCTGGCAAGTTTAACACTTTCCGAAACTTTCTGGCTGTGGAATCTCTCCGAGCGAACTTTTTGTTATTCCGTCTGTATCTACCTGTTGACGACATATTAAGTATTTTTATGGTGTTTTTAATAGTTTCTGGTCGCTGGAAAGTTGATTTTAAATTTTTAAATTTATGAATTTAAAAATCTAAGCTATTAAAATGCTATAAAAATTGTTTATTTTTGTGGTTCTTTAGGATTTCCGGGGGGGAGGGGGGGAAACCAAATTTTTTCCTGGTTTTCCCGGTCGACCTAGTAATCAAATAGAAAGTGTTTTCACATTGTTTTTAGTAAATTTTAACTATATTTAAAGTAGAAAAACCTTTCAGGAAAGTTAGAAAAATGTTTGAAAAAGTCGAAAATTGGTCATTTTGGGTCTCTCCCCCCCGCTAATCCTAAAGGTTCTATAGGATTTTTCGACCTAAAATTAAATTTTTTAATTAAAATGTGAGTAATTTTTATGCTCAGGAATAGTTAAAAAACATTTAGAAACGCATGCGCTATTTAGAAAAAAATTTAGGCTTGGGCCGAAAAAATTTGGTTTCCCCCGGAAATCCTAAAGAACCATTTTTGTTATTGTTTGTTTGTGGGGCGTACAAAATCACAAGATAAATTTTCATTCCCCCCCCCGCTAATAGTCCAGAACCACGCAAGAATCAGCAAAAATTTTTACATTGAAAATCATCATTTTTGTGTGATATTTCTGACACGCCGTTGAGCTAGTTTTCCTCTTTTTGCCCCAAATAAAATAGTCCCACGTCGTGCTCGCTGGACATCTCGGGACTGGGCTGCTCCGGGTAACCCTGGAAAGGGAAGGGTACTGTAGTATTATCGTAATTATTGTAATTTTTTATAATTTTATAATTTTGGCATTTGATAAAATGATGATAATTAAAATTACGGGCCAAAATGAATAAAATAAACATACAGCCTTGGCGAGGCGCTCGTCGCTCTCGCCGTCGCTTTGCTGCTGCTCGGCGAGCAGGCCTTGGCGGCGCTGAACAAAAAATTGGATCTCCGGGTACGGTAGGCATAAAAATACGATAGCTACTGTAGCAATTTTAATTTTAAGAAGCTTTTGCTAAACAGCGGTGCTTGTGCATTATCGGAGGTGGGATCATGGATTAATTGTAGCTTCATGAAAATGAGCGGGACTGCGGTAGCTCGGCACACGGTAGATGCTATCCGTGTAATCGTTTCCGAAAATGCTGAGAAAAGCGAGCTCAACTACCGTACCCGGCGGGCGTACAGCTCGCGCCCGCTGCGCCTCCTCCGCCACCAGTCGATGATCTGGGGCACGTGGCGCACAAAGTAGATGATCACGAAGAACGCCACCGCCAGCCCGTACACTAGGGTCATCGGTTCTGGACTGTTAGCGGGGGTGGGGCGGGTGAAGCAAAATTTTCCCTCGATTTTAATTTAAGGATATTTTATACCATTTTTTTAGCATTTAACATAATTTTTAAAGATAAGTTTCTAAAAAAATTATAGAATGATTATCAATCTAAAAAAATTATTAGATATTGTATTATTTTATTTTATAACTAATTATCAAAAATCAATTTTTTTCAAAAACCGGTTTTTCATTTCTTAAATGGATGGATAAAAAACTACCAACAAAAAGCAAAATTTTCAAAAATTCATAAATGCTAAAATTATTTTTGTAGCTTCCGGCAATCAAAAACTACTAAAAACTCTATACAAATAGGCTCATTATTATTAAAATGTGCCGTGCAGACAAAAAAAAATTGGTTTCTGCCCCCCCGCCTACAGTCCAGTACCGTTTTGTAGAGCTTTAAAAATATAAAAAACTGATTTCACACATTGATAACGACCCATGTCGCCCACTACGTCGTTGCTTGCAGAAACCATCCGTTTTTGGGGGAACCTGAAAAAAATGCGTTTTGTTGCTAACTTTAAGCGACAATTTTATGAAACTATTCAAAGGTAAAGCTCAATACTACAACTGTATTGTACAGTGCCCCTTACAGTGCATCCAATGGCCGTCGGCCGATGGTGTATTCGGCAAATCTGACGGCCGAGTACCAATCATCCTCATAGTAGACCGGGTGCCCAAAGAACCGGTCGCAGCCGGATTCCTGAAAAAATGAAAAGGATTATTTTAGACCGAAAAATCCAATAAAAAAATGGCGGAAGTGTAGTTCCCCCCAGCCGTCCCCCAACTACCGTATCTCGGCTCCCTGTTCATCTACATGTGTGTAGAGTATACCAAAATACTCGTCAGAGCAGGACGAACATTTTGGTATACTTTACACACCTGTAGATGAACAGGGAGTCGAGATACAGAAGTCGGGCGCCGGCTGTGGGGGGGACCGCCCGACTCTCCCTTAAAAGAATTTCGATTTCACGTTTCACTTTTTTGTCAAAAATGCATGAAAAATGTTTATCAAATTACACAAAACAATAATTTGAGCGTATTATTATTGGTGAGTAAATGATGAAAATTAGTGTTTAATATACATTAAAAATGCTTGTTGTTTTGAAAACCCGCACCATTCGCTGGAGAATGACGGTCCCGTCGTAGATGGCGGCGAACTCGTGGGTGAGGGCGATGGCGCTGTAGTAGGCCGGCACCGGCTGCACATTCACGCTGAAAAAACAACAACAAATAAAAAACCAAAGGAAACGTGTTGCCTTCCATTTTTAATCTATAAAATCTACTTTACATTTTTGTGCGATTGGCGTCCATCAGCAGCTCGTACAGGTCGATGACGCGCACACTGTTCGCCGACCACGCCACGTCATCACGGTTCGACGCGTACAGGTAGGTACGCTGCAGGAATGCGTATTATTATGCGTTACTAAGATTTACGACGGGAAAGAGAACGAGAGAGGGAGAGAGAGAGAAAGAGAGAGAGAGAGAGAGAGAGAGAGAGAGAGAGAGAGAGAGAGGGAGGGGGGAGAGAGAGCGGGAGACAGAGAGCCAGAGAGAGAGAGAGAGAGAGAGAGAGAGAGAGAGAGAGGGGGGGAGAGGGAGAGAGAGGGGGAGGGAGAGCGAGAGAGAACGAGAGTGTAAGAGAGGGAGCGAAAGAGAGTGTGAGATCGGGAATTATGTAGAGAGAGAGAGGGGGAGAGAGAGTGAAGCAGATATAGGCACAGTGAGAAAGCGAGAGAGGGAGCGAACGAGAGTGAGAGAGACAGAGAGATAGGCAGAGAGCGAGTGAGAGCGTGTGAGTGCGTGAAAGTGCCAGTGAGAGAGAGATAGATAGAGATAGCACGAGAGAGAGAGCGTGTGAGTGCGAGAGATAGACACAAACCCACCCCATGTTTAACTAATAAATTAGCCTTGGCGCGATACTTGTTCGGGAACAGCTCGTCCGGCATTTGGAGCATGTAGTAAAACTGCAAAGAAAAAGATATTTTTACGAACAGAGAGCGAGAAAGAGAAAGAGAGAGCGAGAGAGAGAGAGAGCGAGAAAGAGAGAGAGAGAGATAGAGAGAGGCTCTACATCGACGTTGGGCACAGTTTTCCCTGGCCTGACGGACACGCGCATCTGATAGAGATGGATGTGGCCCTTGTCTCGCCCGAGCACCAGCACCGCATCCTCCACCTACAAAAAGTTGCAGCTTCGAGAAATACCGCGTTTCATCAATTTTCATACTACCCACAAAAATTTTGAGCGCCGTTCACTCAATAAATGAACAGAATCTGTTTTAATCATTTTTCTCCTTCTTTCAATTTGCATATTTTGTATGTATTAATTCGTGAATTGAAACTAAACACTATCGATATATTTTCGCATAGAAAACCTGGAACACGTCGGTGATGTCGATACTGGGGTGGCGGCAGCGTTTCTCCTCGATTGCTTCCTAAAAACGAGGGTTATCCGGGTTTTTCTTTGTCAGTATCATAGCTGTCGATGTTTTTGCGTGTCGGGATTGTGGCTGGCGGGATTATCGCTGTCGGCATTTTGGCTGTCGCGGCTTTAGCTATCGGGATTTTGTCTGCCCGTCGGCATTATGGATTCTGTGATTTTCGTTGTCGATATTTTAGCATGTAGGAATGTCCGGATTTGTGCTTGTCGGGATTATCGCTGTCGCAATTTTTTGTCTGGGCTGTCGGCATTTTGCTTGACTGAATTATGGCTTTCGGAATTTGGGTTTTCCCAATTTGGACTGTCGGTATTATAGCTGTCGGGATTATGGATTCTGCGATTTTGGTTGTAGATATTTTGGCATCTATGGATATTGGCTGTCGGGATTTTGGCTGTCAGCATTTTGAAATGGCCTGCTAGAAGTCTGAGAAAATCCATCGAGATTCCATAACTAACGAAATCCAGAGCCATGCCTTGCCGGTCCCTCTAAAACCACCCACCCTTGAGCAGTCGGCGACGACAAACCCGGGCGGATACGGTAGATAGGAGGTGGCGACGCTGCGGTGGCTCTTCAGCGCGATTTGCACGTAGTTGATGCCCACAAAACTAAAAAGTTAATTTTTGTCATAAGCTCTTTGAATTTGTGGATTACGGGCCGCGGTTGCCGCCCTGGCCGGCTGACCGCATCTGCGGCGTCTCGACCTTCGGCGGGAAGAACAGCTGAAATATTCCAATTTTCACTTAAGAATCCTACTATCCTACTATATATAAAAAAATAGTGTTTGTGTGTGTGTGTGTGTGTGCATTTGCATGCAACTTCCGTCCGTATGTTCCAGTCGTATCTCAATAGGAGGGGAAGTTAAAAGTACGTATGATACGTCATTAGGTGCGTAATGGTTATGACACGACTGCACACATATAAGATTTTTAAAAATCAGCTGTTTTCGATATCCTACTATATATAAAAAAATAGTGTTTGTGTGTGTGTGTGTGTGTGCATTTGCATGCAACTTCCGTCAGGGTGTCCAGAGGATATCTCGAGAGGAGATGGGTTTGAGGAGGTGTTTGATACGTCATTAGATGCGTAATGGACTGGAGATGACTGCACACATATCAGATTTTGTAAAATATGGTGTTTTCGACATTAAAATTAAGTTTTTCTTAAAAATTCCGACACCCACTTTGTTAGGATAAAATTAGCATACGCCGGACGTCGCTGTGGCCTATATGAAGGCTCAAATGGAGCGTTTTTCATTTTTTGTCATCGGAATTCGGGCACGATTATGCAAAACGAAGAACATCATAAGGTTAGACGGGGCCAGGGTTGAAAAGTCGCGAAGCGGCTTTTCAACCCTGGTTAAAATTAAGTTTTTGTAAAAATCTCGCTCAGCCTCTTTGTTAGGAATCAATTAGCATGCACCGGAAGTGGGGGGAAGCCTATATAATGGGGAGAGGACGCGCTTTCCATTTTTCTGCGCAGGAATTCAGGTATTTATGCAATGTGACCAGGGGCGTAGCCAGAAAAAAAATGTCGGGGGGGCCCCGAAAAATTTTTTCCGAAAAGCTCAAAAAATTAACGAGAAAACAGCGCCGCAGGCGAAAAATTTTGGAAAAAAGACTACATAGCTCTACAAATAGCAGTAAAAACGTGAAAAAATAGCGCCGCAGGCAGCAAATTTTTTGAGAAAATAAAAATCATAAGGGTCCCCCCTTATGAAATTTTCGGGCCCCGGCCGATTTCGGGGGGGCCCCGGGCCCAGGGGGCCCACCTTACGCTACGTCCCTGAATGTGACGAAGTATGGGGGTAAGACGGGGGCCAGGGTTGAAAAGTCGCGAAGCGGCTTTTCAACCCTGGTGTATTTTCAAAAAATTCTTTGTTGCAATTGTTTTTTGAAAAGGGCTAATTTTAAGCGTCGAAAATCACAATGTTTCGGGATTTACATAAGCAAATTTCCCAGAAAAAGCAAAAAAATGTCGAATATCAAATATCGACAATATGTTTTTCGACATTATTAAATGGATATTAGCAGCATATTTAGTATCTTTCGAGAGTGTTTTTAGTTATTTCAAGCGAAAATCTATCTAATAAACTATTAAAAAATTTGAAATTGGAATTTTAAGGCGAAAATCGAATTTTTTTTTGTAATTTTTCGCCAAAACTTTTTTTGAATTTTTATCATTTACCAGATCTATTATACCGAAAATAATTATAATTAATTCGTGGGTTAATTATCATAAAATCCAGCGACGGAAAATTCATCGAACCTGCAGCCGATCCTGAATTTGTCGCACGACCACCCGCAGGTTCTTGACGGTGTAGCCGTGGCGCTCGTACACATCCTAAAATTCTTTTCCAAAATTAAAGTTAAACTTTGAGATGTATTAAAGTAATTTTAAATGGTTATCCAATAATTTCCGCTAAAATCTTAAACCAAAAATTGCAAAAAACGTTATTTGAAAATTCAAAAAACTTAAATTTCCTGCGAAAAATTCCGTGTTTCAAAAAACTTTGAGGCTCGAGGTGCTTGCCGACGGGCAATCTTCAGGCACCACTCGTGCAGCCTTGCCACTGCTCATTTCGTAGTTTCGGTTTATTTATTGCGATACATTTTTTCACTTCTTATGCATTGTCGGAGGTGATCCATTTTCCATATAGGTGCACAACGATCGTTTCATGTAACGTAAAAATATTTTGAAATTCAAGTAGAAAGGGAATATAATTTTTAGTCAAAATGCACCAGAAGGAACTGGCAAAGACCTAAAAATTTTTTAATTGTCAAAACTTTTTGAATATTTTTGATAACTTTCTAATAATGAAAAATTACTCAAAAACAATAGAAATGCATAATACATCGTCAACAGGTCGAAAAGGTATAGGCGAAAACTGCTTTTCTCCCTGCTAACCCCCCCCTCGCTAACAGTCCAGTACCGCTTTTTGATGATTTTCTCTTTGAAAACAAGGTCAACCTCTAAGCCTTAAAAAAGGTTCAAAAATGTTTCAAAAACGTACCACAGGAATGACAAAAACCTTGACACCGCGGCAGTCCTTCTTATCCCGAGACAGCATATGGAAGCTCTCGTGGTTGACCTCAAACTGACGCACCTGGGCTGATGCCTGGAAAAAGAAATGTTCTTTCTCATTATCGAGGGGGTGGGGGTTGGAAATTCGGCTTTTCCGCTGGAAGATTTATATTTTGTATTTATTTCTAAATAAAGGTAAGAATTTACTTTACCCCCCCCCCCGGCTAAATTGCGGTATCCGGTCACTAAACGGATTTTGGATTTTTATATGTCAAAATGCTCAGCAGGTCGAGCTGAGTCAGGATCAGTTGAAAAAACTTTGCGGAAAAATCGCTATCACGTGATATATAGCTTACAAGGCCTCAAAACAGGCCGAAACGTAGTACACAATACACCTATATACGCCAGCTGTACATCGGAAAGTAACGGAATGGTCATTTTTCATGCTACTAGAGATGACAAGTGCTCGATAAGAGCTTAGCGTTACTCTACTCTACACCCGGTTTCAGCCTAAAAATAAGGCTTCGTGCCACCCCGGGGCCTAGTCGCTTCGGATGGGCGCGAGCTCGTACAGGGTTTCGAAATCGGGGCGCCCAGGCGCCCCGATTTCGAAAAAAGTGGAGCGGCAGCCTATCCGAAGCGACGGCCCGCCTTGCCTGATAATGTTTTTTACCCAAGAAACGGTAATTCTATGCCATTCCGTTACTTTCCGATGTACAGTTGGCGTATCTAGGTGTATTGTGTACTACGTGTCGGCCTGTTTTGAGACCTTGTAAGCTATATATCGCGTGATAGCGATTTCCCTCCTTCGTGGGGCGCCCCTAGGCCCCTCGCCGGGTTGCACCTGTGGCTGACTGGTACGCGACCGCGTCTCCCGATCGGGAGGCCCGGGTTCGACCCCCGGCCGCGGCGAAATTCTTTGCTTTCTTGCCCAAAAACGTCCATGAACGTGCCCTTTAAGTGCAGCTTCCCCCCCCCCCCCCCCCCCGACCCCCAGCGACCGTATCTCGGCTCCCTGTGTAAAGTATACCAAAATACTCGCCAGAGCAAGACGAATATTTTGGTATAATCTACACATGAACAGGCGGCCGAGATACAAAAGTTGGGTTGCCGGCTGGGGCGGAGGGGTAAACTGGACTCTAACCGAAAATACGATCATAGACCATAGACCATACAATTACTAAGAAAATTTGCTTCCCCCCCCGCTAACAGTCCAGCACCAAAATTTGTCCGATTTTTTTGCAATAAACCTCAAGGATGGAAGTACATATAAAAATTCACCGTCTCAATGGCCTTGAGCGAAGCCTCGTAGTAGAAACAGCCCGTCGTCACTCCCGCCACTGGAAAAAGCGTTGTTTTTTCCTTGAACGGGCCTTTAAAACACAACTGGAAATTAATGGGATTTACCAGTGATATTAGCCGGCTTCATATCATTTTCGTAGAGCGGCAGGATGCATTGTTGGTAGTCTCCTTTCTTAAATAATGAAAAAATTACTTGAAAAGATTATATGAATGATAAATCTTAAATCTTTAGCGGTTCCTTGGCATTATCGGGGGAGTGAATTTTTCTTACAACGCGAGAAACAGTAACTCAACAGCAAGTATCGTAATAAACAAAACCAAAAAAAAATAAAAAACCGTTGACGAAATTTTTGGGAAAAATCGGCTATTTTTGTTCGAAAAATCGATAGTTTCTGTAATATTTTAATAAGAGTTTGTAAAGTTTTTAGGCTTTGGTTAATAGTAAAACAAGCCGTTTAGAATCTCTGCGCTCTTGCTCGTAGAAAATTGGACGCTTAGAAAAAATATTATTGTGCATGTCCTGCGCCATTAAACGTCACCGAAAAATTTGGAAATTTTATGAATTTTCGAAACATATGAATCTTGCTTGCCAAGATCTTTTTTGAAAAAAAAACTGCTTTGCAGGTTCTTTACTTTAGCAGGTTTAAACAAAAAAGATGGTGGTTTCCTATTCCTTAAAGTAACAATAACAACTGTCACCAACCTCGGCCATCTCGGACATCTTCTTCGGCGCGACATGGCCAAAAATGGCCGCCAAAAGCAGCAGCAGCGGCGGCCGCATCAAAATCCCTCGGCAGTGAAATGAATTATTTCGCTACGCTTCTATGCTAATTTCCAAGGCGGAAGCAGCGAGAACAAGAAAACTGATGAATCTCGCGCTTAATTGGGGGGGGGGGGTTTCTCAAAAGTTCTAAATGAACCGAAATTCAGGGAGCCATGCGTCGGCCATCCGGTGTCGCATTTCGATGATCTCGACATCTATCGATATCTACTCTTCGAGAAATATCGATTGGCGTTAACAGTATCGCATGCAAATTGCGATATGCAGAGGTTGTCTCAAAAAAGGACTCCCCTCGCGCGGTCAGCAGTCATGTACTTTTTGACGATTTAGGTATCTATCGTAACCTCTCGGAAAGATGCTAAAACTTTTCGTTGTTCAATATAGGCACTTTCATTCGCAAATTTTAGGACAAAAATCCATGAAAACTCGCGCTTTTATGCAAAATCCGCCTGCGATCGTTTGATGTCAAGCGAGAGCTGAAAATTTTTTGCAAAACAAATAACGCCTGTTATCTCGCCTTCTCGAGAGCTTTGGAATGGTCTAAAACTCATACCGATCCGAGTTTTGGCCGGAACGCTAGAGGATACTCGATTTTTGGGATGTCCTGTAGAGACAACTAGCAAAAACACTTTTTCGTCATTTTGTCGAAAGCTTCTTGGACCGGTATCTCGTCCAGGACCGAATGCCATATTGGATGTTCAGGATCGGGTTTTGTCTGCCTCTTCGAGTTGGCGTTCAAATTAATTTTCACAATTGTACTACTCAATTTTTCACACATTTTCCTAAGCTGCGAGAAATATGACTTTTCAGTTGGCCCACGGCACCGATCCATTCGGTAAATCACTTTATTCTCGGGGAAAAAATTTCGCAGCCTATTCCATCACACCAAAAAAAGAACAAAGCGGAGGGTTGAGAGAGCAGAGAGGGAGAGGGAGAGAGAGAGAGAGAGAGCGAGAGAGAGAAATAGAGAGATGGCCAAAGGGGGGCTAGAGACAACAGAGAATAGGGAGGGGGCAGAGATGGAGGGTGAGTGATGGTATGGTGGCTGCTGCTCATGCTCAATCAGCTCTTCCTCCCCTCTTGAACGGGGAACGGCGACTCCTTCTCGCTCAGCGTATTCCCGCCGCTGTCCTTGTTTTGGGGGCGCGGGAATGAATTCTGCAAAAATATTGAAATTCTATGACAATTCTGAAAAAACTTTGTGATTAAAAAAATCTAAAATAAAGTAACCAAATTCCTGGTACTGGACTGCTAGCAGGGGGGCTTGACGGTGGAAAATAATTTTTCCCTCACGGTCCTATCGCAAAAAAAACCATCTTTCCGACTTTTTGCCCCATTTTTTTAGATGTAAAATCTCATGGCAAAAACATAAACGTTTTCGAACATTTGAATTTTTTGGTGAAAAATGTAAGCAAAAAATGATCAGAAGATCAAAACTTGGAATTCAATGTCTAAAAATTTTTTGTAACTTTTTAGCAATAAAGAAATACTAAAAAACAACAAAATCCCATCATTAATTGTTAAAACTTGTTACCTTGTTTTGGAAAAAATTTCTAAAGTTAGAAGCTTAAAAAAATGTAATTGAAGTGAAATAAACTGCGAAATTTAAGGCAAAGATTCCGCACCCTTCCACCGGCCGCATCGGCGCCGTCGTAGTCGACGGTGTTCGGCGTGATCGAGCCGTGGCTGTGGCTGCGTTTGCGCTGCAACAAAATAGTGAGGCCTAACCCCAAAACGGCTGACTGACCTCGGCGCGGCTGCTGTGGCGCGTGCCGCGACGCCGGCGGATCATCTCGATCAGCTGCGGGATGTGGCGGACGATGGTGAACAAGATGAAGAAGCAGGCGAACGAGATGTACACTGAAACATAGAAGATTTAAGTGGGCAAAAGAATGCGGAATTTCGCCCGTAAAGGGGCTAGAAAGTGCAATTTTTTATACCCCTTCAAAACGGCAAAAAAATGCTGGGAGCCAAAACCTCGGGTTCTTTCGCGTTATCGGGGGGGATCAAATACTTTTTAGGATCTAATTTTTCAAGCCTAAATGGTGGAAGTGTCGCTAAACTCGGTTTTACTATCCTTAAAAGCCAAAACTTTACAATATTTTATTAAAAAACACAAAATGTCGATTTTTCGACGAAAAATAGCAAATTTTGGACCAAATTTCGACTTTTACTTTTTTTTATTTTATTCAAACATTATGAAAAGATTTATGAAGTTACGGGGCATTTCTAGATTTACAAAAAATTTTGCCCCGCCGATAATGCAAAAGCGCAAAAACCCCGTACCGATGCGGACGTTGTTCTCTCGTTTATTGCCCTCCGGCATCGACTTCTTCGGGAACCTCAAAAATAAGTGTTGCACGTTTTTTTCAAGCCAATTCCCCTCACATCGAGTCGAGCGGTCGACGGGCCATCGACAGACTGATAAACTCGAGGCCGGAGAACCAGACGTTGTCCACAAAGTTCGGCACGCCGAAGAACGAGTCGCAGCCGCGTTCCTAAGTACAAACAATTCCCCACCTTACGCTAGAAAAAATTTTTTGGCTGAACTCCAGATAATCCCTCCCCCCCCCCCCAGTCGGCCCCCGCCTGCCGTATCTTGGCTCCCTGTTCGTCTACAGGTGTGTAAAGTATACCAAAATACTCGCCACAGAAAGACGAACATTTTGGTATACTTCAAACCTGTAGATGAACAGGAAGCCGAAATATAAAAGTTGGGCGCCGGCTGGGGGGATGGCGAAAACTGCACTCCAACCAATTAATTTTTTAGACCCTACAACACGCTGCAGGATGACGGTCTCGTTATGAACGGCCGCGTACTCGTGCGTCAGCGAGAACGGGCTGAAGTAGGCCGGCAACGGCTGCACGTTCACCCTGAAGGTGAGGGTTAAAGATTTATCGGCTGAAATTTAGGTTATTTACGTTTTTAAGTTTTTTAATTAGTTAACCAGATGGTTACAGTCGCTTCGCGACTGCAACCATCTGGCCTTCGGGCTACCCTACATGTCCCACTCCACCACATCCTTTCCCACCTCCATCAATACCCCCGATAGCCGAAATCCCCTTTAAAAACTACCTAAATACCTTCCTGATGGCTTCAGATACCCCCCCATGGCTCAAATCCCCTTCAAAAACTACCTAAATACCTTCCTGATGGCTTCAGATACCCCCGATAGCCGAAATCCCCTTTAAAAACTACCTAAATACCTTCCTGATGGCTTCAGATACCCCGATAGCCGAAATCCCCTTTAAAAACTACCTAAATACCTTCCTGATGGCTTCAGATACCCCCCCATGGCTGAAATCCCCTTCAAAAACTACCTAAATACCTTCCTAGATACTTTAAATAATTTAAATAATTAATTAACATAATTAAAAAGTATTAAAAAGTATTAACGTAACTTAAAAAAACGATCTGGGCGCGGGAAAGGGCCTGGGGAAGAGGGGCGAAGAGAAAAGGGGGCGTGGCCTCCCGGGAGAGGGGCCCCCACTCGTTTTATTAAGGCGCCACTTTCAAAGTTAATTTTAATAATTTAAACAAAAACTTTTTCATAATTTTTTAATCAGTTTGGGGGTTTCTGACCACGCTCTATCCGAATCCGAAGAGAGCTAAGCTCTAGCTCCTTTCCCCTTCGAGTTGAATTCGGCTTCAGACGGACAGACAGACGGACAGAGACCACAGCAAAATTATTATAGTTGATATCAGGTTGGAAAGAAAGTAATGGCACAAAATCTTTAAACCGCTGTAAAATCCCGCAGGAACGTCCAATTTGAAAGATTGATATATGGTTTGGTAGATCTTCGGATGCTCTATCACAAGACGACCCTGAAAGCACACAAAAACTGACGTACGCGAAGATACAGGCGTCAGAAGTTACGCAGAAAATTGAGTGAAAGCTTTTAAGCGAGATATCTCTGCATACAAGCATTTGCGGTTCTTTAGGATTTCCGGGGGGGGAAAGTATTTCCGGGGGGGGAAACCAAATTTTTTCGGCCCAAGCCTAAATTTTTTTCTAAATAGCGCATGCGTTTCTAAATGGTTCTTAACTATTCCTGAGCATAAAAACTACCCACATTTTAATTAAAAAATTTAATTTTAGGTCGAAAAATCCTATAGAACCTTTAGGATTAGCGGGGGGGAAAGACCCAAAATGACCAATTTTCGACTTTTTCAAACATTTTTCTAACTTTTTTGAAAGGTTTTTCTACTTTAAATATAGTTAAAATTTACTAAAAACAATGTGAAAACACTTTCTATTTGATTACTAGGTCGACCGGGAAAACCAGGAAAAAATTTGGTTTCCCCGGAAATACTTTCCCCCCCCCCGGAAATCCTAAAGAACCGCATTTGCATACGATACCTTTAAACCAATCGATAGCTCTCGAGGAGTAGATATCGATAGATGTTGAGATCATCGAAATCGGACACTGCATGACCGAGATATGGTCTCTAGAATTTGGTCCACCTGTTAGAACTTTTCTCGAAATCCCATACATTCTGGTCTGCGCGAGCAAAAACTGCTGCGTTTGCTTCAGCTCCCGAACCAAAATCCAGCAAATGCATTGATTTTGGAAGGCTCATGTCTCGGCCATCCAGTGTCCGATTTTGATGATCTCAACATCCTATCCTATAAGCGAGAAAAGTATGTGTGTTTTCTGTGCAGCCAGTTTCTCGGCCGTCAGGCCGAATTTCGCGCTGATTTTTGGCATGGAGGTGGAGAAACGCATTTGCCAGACACGCATTTTTTTGTTTTTCGAAATTCCTTCATTTAACAATTTTACAAGCAAAATGGTGAAAATCCTTAACAAAATGGGCTACGAGCCGTGGTGTTCGGGCCATAACTCAAAGGCCTCATGGAATTTCGGCCTGAAATTTGGACCACTTATGTATTCGATAGTGGGGATCACGCGCATCTTATTATTTTTACAAATTTTCGACGCATCCAAAATAAAAAAGCGATTTTGCTAAAGTACTAGAAGTCCTCCCGCCCAGGTTCAACCCCGCCCCCAGGATCGAAGAGGCCTTCCGCCTCCCTTCCCCATGCCCCCTTTGGTATAGTGGCTTGACGCCCGGTCTACCACGCACATGGTCGAGGGGTTCGGATCCTCGGCAAATTTACCTTTTTGCTTTTTGATAGTTCAACAACAAAACATATTTCGAGGCTCTCGGTATCCGGAATTTAGGCCAGTCCCTCGCTCTAGCGCCGCAGGCCAAAAAATAGGTCCTTGGCCCGGGTTCTAGCGCCGCAGGCCAAAGAAAAGGGGCTTGGCCTGGGCTCTCGCGCCGCAGCCTAAATTCTGGAGAAAAACCAGTAGCTAGCGCCGCAGGCCAGAGAACGGTTTCTAGAGTCAGGTTCTTGCGCCGCAGGCTTGAAAAACGGAAGGGGAATATATGGTTCCTAGACGGGGGCCAGTGGAAAAGGCCGCGAAGCGGTCATTTTCCACTGGTCTATCAATATCTACTCCTCGAGAGCTATCGATTGGTTTAAAGGTATCGTATGCAAATGCTTGTATGCAGAGATATCTCGCTTAAAAGCTTTCACTCAATTTTCTGCGTAACTTCTGACGCCTGTATCTTCGCGTACGTCAGTTTGGTTCTGTTCTATTTCGCGGGGGGGACAAAACTGTGCGGGGGGGAAAATATGCTTCGCGGAATCTTAGTTTTTCGCTATTTTCTCGGAATTTTTGCAACGCCATTCGATAGAGCATCCAAAAATATACTAAGAGTTTTTGTTTTAGCTAAAAATATTATAATATAAAAAAGTTATAGCAAAAACAAAAAAACGATTGAAACTGGTTCCGGAATGCTAGTTTTCGGCATTTTCGCCATTTTTTCGATATTTTGAACCTGTCATTCGATAGAGCATCAAAAAATATACTAAGAGTTTTAATTTCATCTAAAAATATTGTTTTATAAAATAGTTATAGCAAAAACAAGGTTTATTCGGTGTTTCCACATGGGATCGTGGAGTCGAAAGCTAGTTTTCGACATTTTCGATAATTTTCAAAAATTTCTTTAATGCCATTCGATAGAACGTCAAAAAATATACTAAGAGTTTTCATTACAACTCAAAATAGCATCATGTAAAAGAGTTATAACAAAACGGAGAAAATTTCCCCCCCCGCACAGTTTTTCCCCCCCCGCGAAATAGAACAGAACCGTCAGTTTTTGTGTGCTTTCAGGGTCGTCTTGTGATAGAGCATCCGAAGATCTACGAAACCATATATCAATCTTTCAAATTGGACGTTCCTGCGGGATTTTACAGCGGTTTAAAGATTTTGTGCCATTACTTTCTTTCCAACCTGATAACTAGCAAAGGTAACTGGGGGCAACAACTTACACCTTCAACTTGGGCTCCTGGACCAATATCTCGTAAAAGTCCATGGCGCGCAGACTGTTCGCCGCCCACGACACGTCGTTCTTGTTCGACGCGTAGATGTACGTGCGCTAAAATCAACGTTTGGTTATTAACAAAATTATTGTCGTCTGCAGGGTTGTTCATTTTGGGTCCGGCCCGCGTCCGTCCGGCCCGGGACGCGGACCCGTCCCGTCCGCGCAATTTGCATAAAAAAATGCGGACGGGCTGGGACGGGTCCCGGACGGGCCGGACGGACGCGGTGCGGGCTGGGGCGTCCGCGCGTCCGCAATGCAAATGACCGGAAGCACATGCAGAATCATTGGCAAGCAAATTAACATCTTAGATCGATTGTTGCCTATTCTTAATTTACATAGCTCTTTGCTTCGGAAAGAAGGCGACAACGGTCATTTCATCAATTATCATGCAAGTTATGGCTGCCCGCGCTTTACATGGCGGGCTCGGCTACTTCCTGCGTCCGCAGCCCGTCCGGCCCGTCCCGGACCCGTCCCAGCCCGTCCGCTCTCTGGGGGCAAATTATTCGGACGCGGACGGGTCCGGGCCCGCGTCCGTCCGAGCCCGTCCGTGAACAACCCTGGTCGTCTGGAAACTTTTTGAAACCACTTTCCCAGATCTTGCTTGCAAAAATGACTACCAAAATCGAGATGCTTTCGCGTCATCGGGGAAACCAACTGTTTTACTTAGGTTTTAAATTTTTTTAAATATGAAAGCGGAAGTGTTTCGAACTGGGTTTTTTTACTATTTTTAAACGTGACAACTTTACAAAATCTTGTTAAAGGGATAGGGGCGGCATACGTCAATCGGTTACGAAAGAAAATGTCTCTGCGCCTCTCCCCTGGGCGCGCTCTCTGCCCTGTTGGCTACTTGCCAATTTGTTGATGGGGGGGGGGGATCGACACATGCCGTCGGCAGCCCTTTAATAAATATCCAAAATATCGATTTTTCGACCGAAATGTTGACTTTTCCAAACATTTTTTGATGGTTTTTCATGAAATTCTAGCCGAAATATAGTTGTATTTTCTAAAAAAAAACACTATTAAAACACTTTCTATTAAACCACTAGACATTTCTAGAATTATACAAAAGTTCGTTCCCCCCTCCGATAATGCGCTAGAAACAAAAAAAGTTAAAACCTGATACCGAATTTAAAATTGAAAAACATGATTAGCGCCTCAAAACAACAAATAAACACCGACGAAATACAAAAAATTAAACAGCATTTAAAGCTGACCAGAACATTTCGATAAAAACGGCTACCCCGTGCTTGACGAGGGTGTTGGCGGTGGCGGAGTACTTGTTCGGGAACAGGTCGGGCGGCATCATGAACATGTGGCGCAGCTGAACAGAGCAAATTTAAGAAATACAAAAAAATGTTTTTAGCAAAATAATGCCAATACGTGTGCACCCACATAAGCTCTGGCCTCGCCGGTGATGCTGTTGAACTCGATGTGCACCTGGTAGAGGTAGATGTCCTCCTTGTCGCGCACCAGCGCCAACAGCGTCTCGCGAATCTTAAATGGCCATCAAAAAACTATACAAATAAAGAAAATACCTCAAATTTAATTAATCGATCTTAAAGCAACGCTAGAAACTATCTGGGGAGCTTAGAAAAAACGAAAAAGATTAGCAGAAATGGGCACCTGGAAAATATCGGTGATGGACAGCTTGGACGTGAAGCACTTTTTCTCGTGGATCGCTTTCTGAAAAGCCAGCAATTCACAGCATGCTCAATGTATCGAGTACTATAACCGATTTCCTATGGTATCCGCCAAAATGTCGAAATTTCACACTGTCGAAATTTCTTAATGTCGAAAATCCAGCCTGTCGACATTTACACACGCTAATTTTCCAGGAGAACCCCCCCGAATCCTTGCAAAAAATGCCGAAATTCTGAATGTCGACATTAGGAAATTGCGGGATTATGAATTTCGACATACTTTTCGATATTATGATAGCAAATTGAGCGCATAATCGAAAATAAAGTGATTATGTTGTTTGTAGCCATTTTTGGCCGTATTTGAAGCAGAAAAACATGCAAAATATATCGATCGCCTTTTTATCATTGTTCGAAAAAAACTAGCTTTTTCGATCTAAACAATATTTTACTTTTTGCCATTTCAAAATCGAATCGCTAAAAACATTTTACAAGAAAAATCCAATTTTATAGAAAAAACAACCAAAAAAATTACTCTTGAACAATCACGGAATTTCCGGCTCCACCGCGTCGTCGTCGGCGGCCACATGAGCTCGTCGGTAAAAATGGCGCGGTACATCTTCAGCTGCAGCTGCACGTATTTGATGTCGGCGAAGCTGAAAATAGGTCATCTTCTACTGTATAAAAGGAACCGACGGGCTGTGGTGGTCACTTTGAGGCGCGTGCTTGATTAGGTCCGTTTCGACCTTTGGTGGGAAGTACAGCTGAAAATTACAAGTAAAATCTTTTCAAATTTTTATTGAAAATCACAAAAAAATTTTTGCTCAAAACGTCGGCCAAACAATTTCTTCTAAGTTTTTGTTCTTCCACTTGAAATACAATCAAATTTGAAAAAACCCTGTTAAAATATACTTGCTAAAAACCATATAAAAGGTGTATTTCTCCGCTAAAATCCCCCCCGCTAACGGCCCAGCACCAGAAAACTCCTTGGAGGACAACCCTCAAACCTGCAGCTTGTCCTCGATGATGCGGATGGCGATGCGGAAGTGCTTGTTCTCGTAGCCGTGCGGGAATCGGACGCGCTACAAAAAGCCAGGGTAAGAGTTTACTCTACCCCCCCCCCACAGCCGAATGGTCTCAAAGTTGTCGGTATTTTCGCTTATTTTGTTGGGATTTCTGCAACGCCATTCGATAGAGGGTCGAAAAATATACGAAACATACGAAAAATATACGAAAAACGAATACGGGTTTTAATTTGAGCCTACAATAATGTAAAATAAAAAAGTTACAGCCAAAAACTTCCGGCTGGGGGGGGAAGTAAACCGTAGCCAAAGCCAGCTTCTTAGGGCCCAGAAAAAGGAAGCTTACCACATTCACGGGGAACACCTTGATGCCGCGACAATCTTTGCCCATGTGCATGTACTGGAAGCGCGTCTCGCCGAAGCCGAGCTTTTGCAGCATCGTTGAGGCCTAAATTCATAGATCTCGACCCTCTCGCTCTCTATTGCTCTCTCTCTCTCTCTCTCTCTCTCTCTCTCTCCCCTCTTCTCTCTCTCCTATAATTTTGAAACTTCTTATACCTCCTCAACCGAACTCAACGGCGCCTCATAGTATTGACAGCCAGCCGTCAGCCCGATCACTAAAAATATAAGAATTTTTAAACGCTGAGTTTATTTCTTTAAAATCTGAAAACAGGAGTTTTGACGAATTTTAACTATTTAATTCTCAACTAAAAAAAAACAGCGTTAAACCTGTAATATTCGCCGATGCCGCCAAATTCTCGTGCACGCCGAGGATACACTTTTGGTAGTCGTCTTTCTACAAAAAAGGTGCACGGATGAAAACAAGATCTGATTACTTACCTCGGCCAATTGGGACATCAATTTCGCTCCGGCATAGCCGAGAAGCAGCCAGGGGAGAAGCTGGCCGAGCAGCATGGCGGCCGGGAAATGAGTGCCCAAGGAAAATGCTCGACAACCCTCACATCTTTCGAATCTAAATTCTAAACTCTAAATGCAAATGTTAACGATTTTCAACGAATCCCAGTTTCCGGACCATAGTGTAACACAAGCTTCACGAAGCTTCCCAGTCGTCTTTCGTCAAAAACTTAGGCTTTCAATTGCGTATTTATCGCTCAATTAGCACTCATCAGTGGTCAATCCAGTCGAAAAGCAATCACAAACACACACACAACCAAGGGAATCAAATCAATGTCAACGGCCGGCCAGCCAATCAGTAGTCGTCGAATTCTTCGGGCGCTTCGCGGCGCGTCTGCTCGGCGATGCGCGCCTGGTGGCGCTGGCGGATCTCCTCGAGGCGACGGCGACGCTGCGTGTCATCGTCAGCTGGAAATAAAAGTTAGAAAATTTTAAAATCCCTTATGCACAAATAAGAAAAAATGGTTCCGGACTGTTAGCGGGGGTGCGGGCGACCAAATTTCTCCAGTAATTCCGTACGGCCCTGTTACCAGTCTATAGTATTTTAAAAAGCCTTTAGATCAAAAAGTTTCTAAAAATTCTGAATTTTTGGTCAAAAATGTATGAAAATGGTTGCAAACGGTTAAAATTTTCGAACTTTGAAACTTTAAATGTTTTTATAACGTTATAACAATCAAAACTACCAAAAGCAATGAAAAGACATTCGATATCACCAACAGGTGGCAAACAAAAATGGTTTTGCCGCCTGCTAAACCCCCTGCCCCCAGATAACTCCAGTCCAGAACCGAAAAACCTTACGGAAGACTGGAACATTTTTTAGAACAAAAAATTACCGGGCGCAATATACGACTGGGCGCCGTGCCCTCCATCTTGCCAATTCGGAAACTCGGAGAAAGCCTCAGCCATCCGGTCTGCCTGCGGGAACTCTTCCTCCTCCTCGGGCATGTCCACCATGTAACTAATGCTAAACATACATCCAGTCGCTTTCGAAAAATTTACCGCCTCCGCGAGGGGGTCATCGGCTTCTTCGGCGCCGCGTTGTCAAAGTTGCTGCGCGGGTAGGCGCTGAACTGGGGCGCTGGGGCGATCGAGGCGAGCTCTTCCGGGTAGGGCTTCTCTGCAAACAGTCGGTTCAGAAAAAAAAATTGGATTTCAAAGCTGGGATTTCTGAGCGGAAGCCCCAATTTGCCACGCTGTTGTTTTTTTCGCTTCTAAACCGTTTATCCGCTCCACACTATCAGAAACCTGCCATTCTTACCGGTGGAGAGGACGTGGTTCTTCAAGAAGTACTGCTTCGTGTCGACGCTGTACAGCTCATCGAGGCGAGGCGATAGCCCGTGTTGAACTTCTTGGGTGTAGACGAACTAAAGTCAGCGGAAAATTGGCAACAACAAAAAAATCTCACCTTCTGCGTGACTGTTGCTCCTTTCTTGCCCCGATGGCGCTCATGGTGGGCAGCCAGCGGAGCTTCATGGCGTGGCCTAGACGACGGGCGAAGGTCCCGATCCCTCGGTCGATCACGGCTCGAATCCCGTCGATCGCGACTCGATCGGCCCGGCTTTGGCTCGGGGCCCTTCATGTCCACAATGATCTCGCCAAACGTACTAAACAAAGCTGGAACGAAAAAGCCAAAAAGTTACTTGTTGAAAAGCAGCGGGTCCTCCTCGTATTTGCGCCTCATCTCCTCGACAAACTCGGACCACGGCTTCACCTAGGAAATTTGAGATCTGCAAGTTAAAACAAAATTTTTCAACCAAACCAACCACCAGGGGGAACTAATTTTTCTAAGAAATCGCATACGACCCTATGAAGAAACACAGACCATACATTTTATACAGCGTTTAGATAAAGCTCAGGAAAAACTTCTAACATTATTCGATAATTTTTCACTTTTTGGTCAAAAATATATGAAAAATGATAAAAAAAACGTGAAAAATCGAATTTTCAAGAATTGCAAGATACTAGTGTAGCTCTTAGCAATCCAAAACCACTAAAAACCAATGATTAACAGGAATAGGCGGAAAGCAAAAATCTGTTCCCCTGCTAACAATCCAATACCCAAAATATTACCCTTTTCCCAGATCGTCGGCAGCGCGGTGAAGCTTCATCGTCTGACGAGAATTCTTCCGAGGTGCCCGCCCGGGCCTTTCGTTGCAGTTCTAAATTCTTTGCCCCTTCAGATCCGAAAAGCAAAAGCGTACCATGGATCGCTGACCAAAGTTGCGCCATTTGATTGGCCCGCTCGGCGTCCCGTTCTTTCAGAAGCTTCACCTAACAAATCAAATTTCGTCAAAAATTGCCTCAAACCTCCTTTCTCAATTCCTCCACCTCAGCTTCGAGCCCAGCAGCCGATTTCGCCGAGGTTTTTGCAGTCGGCTTGAAGGGGTTTGGTGCTGCCTGGATCAAAATCTCGGTCGCAACTAGTGAATTTTACCGTAAAAGCGGCCGGGGACTTGTTTTCCTTGTCGCTGACGGGCAGCGCGCCGACGGATTTGCTCATTTTCGGGACGACGGGTTGCTTGGTACGTGCGAAGCCTCGTTGTAAGACGGCGAGTTGCTTGCCCTAAAATGGCTTTAAAGACCGGAACAAATGATCTCACCTCGACGGTCTGCGATACGTTTGTCGTAGCGCCAAAAGCGATCGTCTTCGGGTGAGCGCTGGGCAGATCCTTTGGCGAACCCTTGTTCTTTATTCGGTAGAGGCGCTTCTCGAATTCGACGGGCGCTTGCTTGGCTTTTAGCGGGGCTGATTGTCTCGGCTCACTAAATAGAAAATATAGAATTTCTTTGCAAATAGAGCAAAGATTCATAAGCAGCTACAAAATTCAAACTGACCAGTGTAGCGTCTCGGTGTCTGACTCCTCCTCGATGGGGCTTTCGATGCAAATCGGAGACGCGAATCGGACCTCACTCTCTGGCAAAATAATTCCCAAAAGGGCTGAAAAGCTTACTCTCTTTCACTTCAGCTACAACGGCAGGTTGAGCTGTTGCTTGAGGCCGAGAAGCAGTGAGCGGCGAGTAGGAGGCTTCTAGAAAAAAGACCATTTCATAGCAACCAGCTCAAATAGTATTCCCCTTTTACCAAATTCCAACATTTGGATTGCGACACAACATAATCTAAACAGACCTTGCCCGAGATAGCGGTGTGCCGGTCGTGAGACGTCAAGCGACAGCGGCGAGTAGCAGGTGCGGGGTGGGTAATCGCCCATGCAAAGCCCTCTGTAATGGCAATTCAGTACTATTCAAGCTGGGAGGGAATATGGACGAAAACAAAGAAGCCTATGCCGAATAATTGTTTTTTTCGTGACAATCGAGTTTCCGTACGAGAAAGCGCATCTTGTGCAGAAGTTGCGCTGATTCCGAAACTGGTTTCAAAATCTGCCAAACTATCAGATGCATGAAGTCATGAGGAAAAAAGACAAGAAAAATTGCCGGAACTGGGCCAGTTCGAACTTCTCTTGCACTTCAAACTTTCGTAACTTTTTGAATCTGCTCCTTTTGAAACCAGCTTCTGAAGCAGCGAAAAATGGGTTTGGTCCCATACGTAAACTCAGTTGTCACTAAAAACGTCTCCTTGTTAGCTTCGTTTGCGAAGCTGCGCATTTTATGATGGAGGGCGTCTAACCAGCTAAATTAAACGCCAAGCCAAGCAGCAAAGTCTTGGCAAACTACTCCCCTCCAACTTGAAGATCACCAACAAATCCATCATTTGATCGAGCACAACAACGATGTCAGAAATTAGCGACTGCCAGGGTGCGTCAACCCATACTCGTGTGTTCGGACTTCTCGCAAGAAATGTAGTACCATTCATTTTTTAATGAAATCAACCGATTAGCAAGTCGGGAAAGGGGGTTGTTACAGGGGCATCGAGAAATGGCATGGCGAATAGGACGCGAGGCCCAATCATCATAAGCAAACATTTATCCGTGGAGATCGGGGGTGGGGAAAGAGAGAGCAAGAAGGGTATAGGCAACGAAAATAGCTAGAGGGGGTGCCGGGGATCATTGGATGTTAGTTGAGGGATGGGTTGGGCAAGGTGGTAGGATGAGTTGGGACATCAGAAAGAGCAAGCAAGTAGAAGAACAGTAGTGGAGTGAAATCGGGAAATAGAAGAAGAAGAGGTTAGATGGGAAGGTGAAATCAGTCATTCAAACGGTGCCTAAAACTGGGATTTGTACACATCAGATGTGGCGGCGTGGTGCATAGCAGTGGCTGGTGGGGGTACTCGTATAGACACAAATATTTGGCGTTACGACGGCGAATTTGGGTACCTAGAAGAAGGTAGTGGACAGAGAACAGGCACACCCGCTATGAACGAGTAATCAACGAAAAAGGGATATGTACAAAGAAATAGACACACAATTGAAGCATCGGGGGAGTGTGAGTATGGGGATCAAGGTGGGATAAAGCGGGCTAGATGGGGGCTACCTGGCAAATAGGACCGGGCGGACGAGCGCTTTTCAAAGGTTTTCGGCGAGTCCCACTTGCCAGATCGCCCTAGGGGCCGGAAAGCAACAAAACGGCATACACTAAAATAATCCATCTAGCAATAGGGGAGACGGGTGGTGGTGATCCGTGCGTTGGTGGGCGCCGTCAGGGTGTTGTCGTGTTGTGGCGCGATCGTGTCCGGCTTTTGCTGTCCTCGTCGCACGAGTCCGGGAAGACCATCGGCGGAGGGCGCAGCGGGGTGTGCGTTGAACGGCGGTGGGGCTCGGCCTAAAATAAAAAATAAACATGACGCAAAGAAAGAGAAGCATACTACCACAAATACAAGCTAAAAGTCATCAAAACACCCACAAAAACCTTTCCGGGTAATTTTTGTGATTATAATTTTTGAAATATTTTACTGCGTAAACCGAAACTAGTACGCACCGTAAAGTCCAAGGTACAATGTAAAACCATTTACCGGTGTTGTCGGCATCGGAGCGGGCACCTCATCAGCAGTGACGGCGATCACGCGGCGAGTCGGGCGCTGCGGCGGGCGCTTGGCCTTCTGACGACCGCGGCGGTGTTCCTTGTTCTTGCGCAGCTCGTCGGCGTGCTCCGGGGCATGCATCCGCGTGTAGCCTTGTGGCACGCACAGCGTCTAAAAGAAAAATAAAACTCCCATGCAAATTCTAGCAAAGCGAAAAGCCATTTTTTTCCAAAACTCACCAGCATGTCATTCTTCTCCTTGTTGGCAAACTCCCAGAGCGCCTTGTAGCCGCAGGCGAGGACGTACATCTCCGGATAGTCGACGTGCGGGTAGAGATGAGAGTTCCGCATCCGGTCGAGCTTGCGAAGAGCATTGGCCCTGAAAAGAAAAAATAAAGCAAAGTCTCGGTACGAATTTAGGGGCCTCTCGCATTTTCTTGCAGTTAGAACAATTGGCAACAAATTCAAAATCCACATTCATCGAAAAAACTAGTATTTTTTGTATGTTTCAATCAAAAAGGAAAAACTCACATCCTGGGTCCGCGTACTTCGGAAAATTCGCAGTAGAAGATCGGGATGCGCCGCCGCGAGTCTTGCAACTTGTTCGTGCACTCCGGGAAGAACAGGTCAGTCAATTCCGAGTCCGAGCACAGATTGATGGCGCCCTAAAAACCTGGGTTCTTTAGGATTCCCGGGGGAAAGTATTCCCGGGGAAAACAAATTTTTTTCGGCGAAAGCCTAGATTTTTGTATAAATTGCGGATGCGTTTCTAAATTGTTTTTAACTATTCCTGTGCATAAAAACTACACACATTTTAACCAAAAAAAATGTAAGAAATTAAAAATTAGGTCGAAAAGTAGACCCAAAATGACCAAATTTTCGACTTTTTCAAACATTTTTCTAAATTTTTCTGAAAGTTATTCCGCTCTAAATATAGTTAAAACTTACTAAAAACAATTCGAAAACACTTTATATTTGATTACTAGGCCAACCGGGACCACCAGGAAAAATTGGTTTCCCCGGGAATCCTAAAGAACCAAAACCTGTTTCTGAACCAAGATAAACGACACTCACATCAATATGGCCAGCGCGGAACTCGTACTCGTAGCGACAGTCCACCAGGTTGTATCGTTCTCTACAAAAGACAGCAAAAGAAAATGGCGCCACCACGTAAAAACCCACTTAAAGGCGACGGCGCCCAGCCGGGAAAACTCGTGCCAAAGTGTCAAATTGCTGATCAGTCGAAAAGCTTGGGATGTCACTTTTTCCAGGCATGGCAATGAATAGTTCTCAAAAAGGCGCAGTTTAGGGGTGATGGGGAGAAGGTAGTACCACTTCTAGGTGCTGCGGCGACCATTCGTCATCTCCGTGTGTTGTTCGAAAGACGCCCTTCTCGAAGGGTCCTGTTGACTGAGCACGAGCGTGGAGGGATCGCACGGAAGCAGACGAGATGTCTAAAATTGCAAAATAAATTAAGGTGCTGGTTCGCTAACGGGGGGGGGGGCGCTAACTTCTTCAATTCCGTACAAACAGGAAGTTGACAATAATAAGACAAACCAAAATTACGGTTTGAAGTAATTTGTATTTCAAAAGCGCGCAAATGCTTTTAAAATGACTCTATTAGATAAGAGTGCGCCTACGGTTAGATAGAACCCCCTAACGAACCAGTACCAAACTAAGAGACCAAAATGTAAAAGCTTCACCATGTTCTCCGTCCTCGTAGAGCACGCCGAGCGGCTGCATGTGGAGCTTCTTGGCCTGCGGCGAATGGGAAGACAACAACGAAGTGCGCTTCCGGGTGTTCATGACTGAAAAGGGTGGGTGAAATCGAACCGAGGAATTGTACCAGTTTCCAAGTCCGAGTGGATACGACGGATCGTCAAGCTGCTCGCTGTGCAGGGAGCCTCGTCGTCGCCGTGGTAGATGCGCACCGAGCAGCCGGGTGGCATGTTTTCCTTGTTGTCCTGAAAAAAATAATAATAAAAAAGCGGGTCAGTTAGGCCAGAACCAAACTATGCTAGCCCAAAAATAAAGCCAAGATTTCGAAGTTCCGATCCACCACAACGAGAAATTCAAGCCAGGTGGTCGACGCACATCGTCAAGGAGTTGAATGTAATAGCTACCGAATAGATTGTGTCGTGGCTGTTGTTGTCATCTTGTTCAAACGGCGCTTCGGTGACTGGCTTGACGCTATCCTGGACGGCTCCGGAGAAGTCAAGCGGGGGCGGTCGTGTCCGAATTGTGTCGCTTTTGGCCAGATCCGTGGCTAGCTGGAGGCCCAGTAACGAGTCGCAGCTGTTGCTCGATTCGGAGAATGAGCCATGGTGCATCTAAAACTTGGATATCAGAACAGTCGCCAAAAAAAACGTTAAAAAAAAGACAAAGCCTCCTTACCAAGCGCATCGGTCGGAGGTCCTGTGAGCTGGAGCCGTTGGAGGATCGTGTGCTCTCGTCGTCGAGGGAGAGCGAGATGCCCGAGTCGTTGAAGCGGAGCTGCGGTTGGTTTTGCCGTCGAGCCTTAGATGCCGCTGTATTTTTACGGTTCATCCTGGAAAAAGAATGGTTATACGGGAATTTTAAAGCCATTAAAGCCTGAATGAGGAGTTTCAGCGACTAACGAAATCCCGCCGATTCCCTTTGCCTAGAATAAGCCAAGACTACGAAAAGCTTACGCCAAGTCTAAGCATAAACTTAGGTCTCAAAAAGGATCCCCCAATATCAATAGCTCTAATAAGCCCCACGTAGAAGTAAACCAGATATTCTACAAAACCCTATAATCGCAGACGGCCGATTGCATTCGTAATTGCCCGGTCAAACCACTGATAAGGGTTACCCAAGTGCGGTATCACTTTCATGCCTTTTCGGCCCGAGACTCAAAACTCATGGTGAAAGTAGGGGCAGTTCAGAGATTCTAGTTCGACAATCTTCCAAATAGACTATGGTCAGACCAGAGATTCTGTTAAAGGCAGAGGGCCACGAGGAAGCACGGACACAATGGCAGCAATGCCATGAGTTGTGAATTATTGTTTGAAACTTCCATAGAAGATAAAAATCGTCGAAAAATCAGCTAACCTAAATTTCCGATCCGCCCAATTCTCGAGCCCGAGCGCAGGGTGGTGGAAAATTCGAAAGGGGCCCCGGGGAGGACCTTGGGGGCCCAAGGTCAATTTGGGCGGCAGGGTCCTGCGGCATCAGCAACGCACATAGGAGCCCCGCGTACACGAAAGCAACAAAAATGCGTAAAAAAAAACTTGTTAAAAAGGGACCGTGTCATTTCCAAAACCCAATATCATCAAATGCTAGCAGTAGCTCTATAAACGAAATTTCAGCAGATCCAGTAAGAGAAACGGGAAAGACGGTCTAGCTGGGAAGGATACCCTTGATTTTTACACGTTCTAGAATAGAAACCCTATTTCCGTTAAGAAAATAAACCTTTAGAGGGCGTCAGTACCAGAAAAAGCTAGATTTAGCGGGTAAACTGCGACGGGGGCGTCCTTTCTAGGTTGGCTAGAGGAGAGGCAGAATTGTTGGAATTTCGTTTTATGGAAATTGCTGAAATTAGCCGGTCCCGTTGCGCCCTAGCACGTTTCCGGATTACGGTAGCGTTTAATGGCGTTATCCGGTCATTTTTTGAGATTTTTAGATATTAGCTAAGCTTAGAAGGGGGGCTTATTGGAGCTGTAATAAAGCTCAATTCGGGTGTTCTTCAAAGGTTTTGAGATTTCAAGGTTTCAACTTTAATAATTAAAGGGCTACGGTTTACTTTACCCCCCCCCCCAGCCGGAAGTTTTTGGCTATAACTTTTTTATTTTACATTATTGTAGGCTCAAATTAAAACTCTTAGTATATTTTTCGACGCTCTATCGAATGGCGTTGCGAAAATCCCGATAAAATAAGCGGAAATACCGACAACTTTGAGACCCTTCGGCTGTGGGGGGGGGGGTAAAGTAAACTCTTACCAATTAAAGAAAAGAGCAAGTTCTGTAGGTCTTGGTAGCTCTTAGTTAGGTTCTTTGCGGGTTGCGGCCATTTTTAAAGCCGCGCTTAGTCTCCATATCAAAGACGCTTATTAGCGCTGGAATTAAACGGATTTGTTAGCTATTTAAGGCCGGAAGAAACTCGGAAAAGCCAATTGCACGCTCAAGGGGCGAAGAAAGTGTTAGCAAGGTATGTAAAACTCCGAAAAATAAAAAAATTCAAACCCACGTCAGTTTTTCAGTCGTTGCTTGCAGCGGTCAATGAGGGAGTTGAGGACGGGTGGGAGACAGCCCATTTTCCTGGTGTTGATCCTGGTTCGGCTTCGCTAGTGGGGTGCAGCGGCGGCCGGAAGAACGGTTTGGTGGTGTGCAGGGTGGGCGGGGGAAGGAGAAGCCGGGCTGGGGGGCGAGCTGAAAACCAAAGCCTATTAGAACCGTCCAACGCTATTTTCCTTCGAAAATATGTTAATTTTTGCGCGAAAATGAATATACCTTACGCTAATTAGAACTTGGTACGCATTAAATAAAAAAAAGAAAGATTTCGAGTTTAGAAAATTCTAAAACAAGAAAAACTTGCCTCTCAATGGGGGATTATCGAAAATCTGATGCATTTTAGCGCGGCAAAACGGCTGATCGAAGATTCATTAGAAAAATTCAAATACGCGCATGTAAAATTATCATTAAAATTTTAAATTTAATGATATTTTTGGTTTTATATGATTTCTTTTTCTTTTTTAGATCTTTTTTTGGTGCGAGCCCGGTGAACTTTCCCTGTCGTAACCGAATTGCACAACATTGGGCTGGCTGGCGAAAAGGGGGCGCACATCCCGATTATAAAGCCCGTTTCCGTCTAAAATGTTCCGGATTTGGGCTAATTTTCTTACCTTTTAGGCCTTTCACATGCTTGAAAGCTTTTGGTGTGAAATTCTAAGTTATTCCAGGCGAAGAACCGCTATTTCGAAATCTCTATGTCTTTTACTTTGGGATTCTGATATTTTTTCATTGATTTGGGGTTCGTAAGAAGTTTCCGTGTAGAAAAAGAGTTTTTAGACAATCGGTAAAGACCAACAATCATTGATATTTTCGATTTCTCTCCTTTTCCCTGCAATCTTACTAGCCGCGACGTAAACAATCATTTTTTTTCAGAAACTTGAAGCATGGCTGACGGCGGTACAGCCGTAGATCCCGGAGGTAGCGGAGTAGCCGTTTCCGGTAAGCTTTATTTAGTAAAACTTATGAATTTATCTGTTCCAGGAACACAACAAAACCGAGGTGGCCGTCGTAGAGGCCCTCGAAGGGGCGGTGCAAATAACCAGACGCCAGGTTTGTTTGTTTTTGCAATTTTCACAATAAAACGTTGTTATATTCCCATTTCTATTTCATTTTTATGTTTAGTGGAAACCACTGGTGCTGAGCAGCAGCCCATCGCCCGAGGCACGGGTCGTCGTGGCCGTGGAGGTCAACGCCAGAATCAGCCGAATCAGGCAAATGATGGGCCCGCCCAGTCTCAAGGTCAGTTTTGAAAAGATTTTTGCCTGGAAATGACAAGTTTTAGGTGATACCCAGATGGAGAATCAAAATCCGGCCCGACGATCGGCTCGACGAGGCCGCGGAGGCCGGCAAGCTGGACAAAATCCGCAAGCCCAAGGACAGCAGCCCGTTTCCGAGTCGGAATCGGCAAACCGCGATGAGCGTGGACGCCGTGGAAATCAATGTAAGGGAATGATTCGTCTTTTTATGTTTTCAAAATACATTAGGATCGTATAAAAAAGATTTTTGAGTCAACGTTCATCATTACCTTTTCAGCTCGCCCGGCCAATCGAGGGAACCGCGGCGCCGGACCGGGCCGCGTGTACATACCTCGTCCTCCACCACTCTTTGATGAGTTTGAGCGCGGAGAACACGGTTCCCAGCAGGACTTCACGATTGGCCCCCTCAACCCGAATTCCTCGAGGGGTCGTCGGGGCTCGTTTTTCCAGGGCAACTGGCACCAGGGACAGATGGTGCAGCAGAGAAACGGTGAGTTTTGATGCTAAGGCCTTTCTAGCAATTAGAAAATCAGAAAACCAGAAGATAGATTTAAAAACATCCAAATTTTAGGCCCTAACCCATTCCACTTCGACCCCAGCGCCCCGGAATTTGTCCCCGGCCAACCGATGCGAGGACCCAAAACGCCAAAGCACAACAAGCCCAGGAAGTATCCGCCGAGGGAGCGCGCTGCATCCCCGAAGTCCCGGATGCGCCGAATCAAGATCAACGAGGTCAGATTTTTCCTTGCATTCCAGAATTTTGAGTTTAGAAAAACTCATCTACCAGCTGCAACAGGAATCGCTGGACTGCACGATTTGCCTGAACAAAGTGCGAAAGCGTGATGTACGTTTTTAGTTTTATGTCCATGAATTTTTCTTCAGCGAATCTGGTCGTGCTCCACATGTTACAACATTTTCCACCTGCCCTGCATGCGCACCTGGGGCAACTCGACGGAGACGACGATGTGGAAGTGCCCGCTCTGCCAGCTCGACTGCCCCCCGAATCCACCCTACAAGTGCTTTTGCGGCAAGGAGAAGAATCCGGAATTTTCGAGGTATATTTTTGTTTTGCTTAGAAGTGCTCGGGCGCTTTTCCTAAAAATTTTCTTGATCAACAAAGTATGTTTAACTACAAATTTTGGTTCTTTCGCATTATGGGGGGGCAAAATTGTTTAGGATCCAATTTTTCAAACAGAATTGCCGGAAGTGTATACGAAAGAATATAGATTTTCCAGCAAAAAAGGCCGGATTGCGACTTTTTGAAAATTTATTGAAAGCATTAATTAGCTTTTCTGGTTCTAGTTTTATTTTACTACAACTGTTAAAATCCTTGGTATTACCTTACTAGCCATTTCTAGCCTTCCACAAAAAAAAAGTTTTTTTTAGTTTTTCGATAAAGTCAAAATTTTAGAAAAACCATGGAGTGTTTGAAAGTTCACAAGTTCGCTTTAGAAACATTTTCTGGCTTTCAGAGGCGAAATCCCACACAGCTGCGGCAAGCCCTGCCAGAAAGTGAAGGGCGTAAATTGTCCCCATCTCTGCACCGAGCCCTGCCACCCTGGCCCGTGTCCGGAGTGTCCGGTTTGTTTAGAAAGCCGCGAAATTTTTATGTTTTGTTTAGGCCACCGTCCTGAAGCCGTGCCTCTGCGGCAAGAAGCGGATTCCGGTGCGCTGCGGGGCCAAGTCGGCGCTGCGCATGGTGAGCGCAATTTTCTGCCTTGTCTGACATTTGAAATTTTTGTATTTTGTTTTCGAAATATAAATAGCGAAAGTGTTTCGAAACGGGTTTTTGCTGTTCATAAGCGTGAAAACTGAATTTCTGAAACAAATTCTGATAGAAAAATAGCAAAAATACAGAAATTTCCAATTCGACCGAAAATGTTCGACTTATGACCAAAATTTAGATTTTTTTAATATCTTTTTGAAACTTTTTGATAGTTTTTCTATTTAAATATAGTTTATTTTACTAAAACACTATTCAAAGGTAAAAATTCTCGTTTTCAGTGCGCGCTCATCTGCGAGAAGCCGCTCCCTTGCGGCATGCACAAATGCGCGAGGCCCTGCCACGACGGCGCTTGTAACGATTGCGAGCAAGAGGAGGAAAAAGGTACTGGCTTCACTATGCATTTTCCAAAACTGCCTTTTTAGTCTGTTGCTGCGGCAAGGAGACGAAAATGGTGCGCTGCGGGACGACCTTTTCGTGTGAGCAAGTTTGCGGCGGGATGCATAGCTGCGGTCTTCACACCTGCGTTCAGATGTGAGTTTGGTTTTTCGACTCTCGCCCCGCTTTATTATCCCAGTTTTTTTAATACTGACTTACGGTATACACAATTTACAAAATTTAAAGAATTTAGGCTGGTTGCAAAATATCGAAATTCCGAAATCGCATATTTTCGACATCGGGATTACAACCGTATAAAGAAAATGCCGCATAATAGAAATTTACAAAGTTGACGTTTACCCCGATTTTCAGCTGTCATCCCCCCGGTCATTGGAGCTGAAGCCGGAAAAACGTGCGGCCCCTGCCCGCTGAGCAACGAGAAGCTGAAAACGTGCCCCTGTTCGCAGACGCCGCTTGAGGTAAATTCGATTTTTTTCTAAACAATAATTTTATTTTAGAAACTCGGCCGAATGAAGTGCGACGAGCCGGTGCCGACGTGCGGAAAGACATGCAACAAGCAGCTGTTTTGTGGCAGTGGAGGTAGTTGTTTTTAAAATTTCTTTTATAGCGATTCACATTGCGACTTCTCCACCTGAATTATTTTTATTTTGTTATTTTTTCGATGTGATTTGGTTTTGCAGTTTTTTTATACTTATCAGTTTCAGTGATTTTATAGATAAAAGTTAAATTAATTTTGTAATATATGTTTTATCAATTTTTCCAGAACATCGCTGCCAATCCGCCTGCCATCAAGGCCCTTGCCCGCCTTGCCCGTTGAGCACCAGCGTGCCCTGTCGATGCGGCCGCAGTCGGCAAGAAGTCGATTGCGTCGAGTTCAACAGCAATTTCGGTAGTGTTTCGGCTTCTTTTGGTGGAAGGACCAATTTTCCAGAGCTCTACTCGACGCTGGAATGCGATAACATTTGTCCGAAGAAGCTGATGTGCGGAAAGCACGTTTGCCAGAAGAAGTGCTGCCCGTTGGACATGCACATTTGCGAGAAGGTATCAGAAACTTGAACAACTGCAACTGATTCCTGTTTTTTTTCTAGGTGTGCCAAAAGAAGCTGACCTGCGGCAAGCACACGTGCTCAATGCTCTGCCATCGTGGCCCCTGCTTGCCGTGTACTGTAGTTTGTAGGTTTTTAGGATAGCTTTTTTCCACTTTCTTTTTGAAAATTTCCGGTTTTTTTAGGGCTCATTTTTGAAATTTTTAAAGCTCTGATTTCTTTAAATTGTAGTGGTAAATGTTTCAATGCGGTTTTACCGGTTCTTAAATTTCGGCCTGTTAAATTTTTAATAGAAAAACGAGACCTTTTCGCTTTATCTCGATTTTATCTTTTACTTAAAAAATTTCTTGGATTGATTGCATTTTCAGCTTTCGATGATCTGCACTGCCGCTGCGGGGTGACCGTCTTGCCGGCGCCGATTCGGTGTGGTCGGGGCGTTCTACCGCCCTGTGATGCCATCTGCACACGAAATCACCCATGCGGCCACTACCCCAACCATACTTGCCACGAGGAGGCCGAGTGCCCGCCCTGCATCGAGCTCGTCTCCAAGGAGTGCGCCGGCGGTCATAGGGTAAGCGTCAAAATTCGGTTGATTCTCATTATGGCGAATGCTGGTGATACGAAGTTGAGTCATGCTCATGCTCTGCTCCATTTCGTTTCTCTATCGGGAGCGAACTCGAAATGCCTAGTGAATTATTAGGAATGTTTTAATAGTGCTTTTAGCAAAAAAATAACGATATTGATCTCGAAAAACTATCTAAAAACTTCAAAATTTTTGGAAGGTCGATATTTTAGGCAAAAATCGGCCATTTTTTGGTCAAAAAGCTAGATTTTTAAGATGTTGTCAGTGATTCGAGCGATCGGTATTCTGAATATAAACCGAAAAATTAACGATATTTTATTATTTTCATTTACTTTTCATTTTTTTAGCTGCTGCGCAACATCCGCTGCCACCTCGAGGACAACACGTGCGGGCTGATCTGCGACAAGCCGTTGCCGTGCGGCGCACACAGCTGCATCCGGAAGTGCCATGGCGGAGACTGTGTCCCGCCCGGTAGATGCCAACGCTCTTGCAACAAGCCTCGATCGACCTGCGAGCATGATTGCGGCCTGCCCTGCCACGGGAAAACCGACTGCCCGCCCAGCGTCTGCAACAAGCCCGTCGAGGTCATCTGCCCGTGTGGTCGTCAGAAGGAGAAGCTGCCCTGTGATGTGGTGTCTAAGAATCTGGAGCGTCGCGCCGCACTTCGCCAACTTGACGCTGAAGAGGGTGGCAGTCAGGCGCTCCCGCCGCGGCTTTACCGATCGGCTAGTATGGATCGGTTGACGAGGTAATTTTGGAGGAGATTTTGCTTTTTTTGGACAAGTTTTTACTTATTCAAATCGTATTTTGACAATATCGTACTCGTGGCCGTAATCGTACAGAATCGCCATTTTCTTTTAACGTACCTTTTTATAGTCTCGACTGCGACGGGGAATGCGAGCGGTTGAGCCGGATTCGCGGAATGGCCGAGGGCTTGGAGATTGAGGTCGACGCGGAAGGAAATCAAGTTTCGGTGAGTATTTTTGGCAGAATTCGATTCATTTGACGCATCTATTTTTTTAATTGACCTATCTCTCGCGCAATTAGATTTTTTTTACCGCCACAACAAAATTTTATAATCACGGTTTCGTAAAGTCATTTTTGCGAAATGGCTAGTCAAATCAGAATCTCGGAAAATTGTCCCTAGTTCACAGTACGAAAACACCAAAGGACGTCAAAAATCTTGACAGATTTCGGAGAAAATTCCATTTTTTTAGTTTGAAAAATTTTACAAAATCGTCATTCTCGAAAAATGATTGTCCGACTTTTTTTTATTATTCCCGATTTCCAGATCCCGTGCATCGTGTACCCCGAATTCCTGCGCGACGCGATGCGCATCGAGGGGCCATTCGTGGTGGCCGTCGAGGAGACGTTCAAGAAGTTGATCGAGAGCGTGGATAGGCTCGGCTACGAGCAGTCGCACAACTTCCCGCCGATGCACGCCCATCGCCGCCGCATCATCCACGAGTACGCGCGGCTGTACAAGATTTGTGAGTGATTTGATGTCAATTTAGAGTTTTGTCTTATAGGTACGGAAAGTGTCGATCGTGAGCCGAAGCGCAGCGTCATCGCCACGGCCAGGTAGATTTTTGGAAAATTGCCGGTGCTTTTGCATTTACGGGGGGAGGGGAGGATCGAATTTGATCATATGCGCAATGAGGCAGGAATTTTTTTTGCATTAATATTCCTGGTAAATTCTAGCCGTTTTTGAAAGGAAAGAAAAAATTACGGCGATTTTGAAAATAGATCTTCAATTGCGAAATTTTAGACGAAAACGATAATTTAGATAGAAAAATTTCTATTTGTGTTCGATAAATAAATATAAATTAATTTATAGTATAAATCTAGAAATCCCATAAAAAAATTCGCGCGGATTTTGGTTAAATTTTTCGCATTTTTAGATTGTTATCCGTATATCGATTTTTTTTAGAAAAGACGCCGCTGCGCCTCGCGTGACCCTGAGCGCCTTTGCGCAGCGCTTCCCCGCCGAGCTGAAAAAGACGGGCCCTCTCACCATTTGCAAGTAAGGTTTCGTCGCGTATTATTCTTTTGATTTTCATTCCTAATAATAATCATAACAATTTAATTTTTTATTAATTTTCAGGCGCAAGCTCGAGAAATTCTTCGAAATCGCCGCCGCGCAGCCGCCGGTCCCGCTCGAGCCCGGTCTACAGGCGGTCGGAAGCACTAAAAAGGTATAGCATGAGAAATTTGATTTTTTTCAATTTTGAAACTGATGATATTTAATCATAAACTTAAAGCTTAAATAAATATTTTACAAGCGTTGTCACTTCAGGCATTCCGTCGCCAGGCCCCTCAGCCGGTCTTCGCTGCCCCGCAGCCCACCCTGATCAGCAACCGCTTCGCGGCGATGGCGCTGTTCGACGACGATTATGGTGCAGAGTGGGTTTTTTGAGGATAGTCGTCAATAATGTGTCTTTAATTTTAGTGATTTTTTCTTTGTTGATTATTAGAGATTGTCGTTCAACGGATATTTTAACCTGTTTGATACTTTTAATAATTTTTAATTTTGAGAATCTTGGCTGTGCGCAACCAGGTTTTTCCGGTTTGAACAAAATAGCATAAAAACAACAAAATGTGAACCGTTTTATAGTAATTTACACCGTTTTTAGATGTAGAAAATCTCCTAAAAAAACTTATCTCAATTTTCAAAGATTTCGACGTTTTACCCAGAAATTTACGAAAAATGACCAAAAATAAAATCAAAACTAAATTAGATCCCCCCACGCATTTCTGGTGCCTAGTGATAATTTGAGGCAGCATAGATTGAGCGAATTCCCACAATTTAAAATTTTTAGTTTTGGAAATTTTTGAAAGATATTTTTTTCAGGACTCGCCAAGCCCAGCAGCCCCCGAAAATTGACTCCCCATCGACATCTACCGAATCGGAAGCCCCAGCTGAACAGCCAGCAGCCGAGCCCGAGGAGGATGATGATCCATCGACTTGGGAGGACCTCTAAAAACTCGTTGATTTTGTGGTGCCGTGTGCTCTTTTCGCTTTGCTCACTCGCCCTGATTTGACTTTTACTTGTTGTTGTACGATTTACGGGCATGTTTCTATTAAAGGGGGCAATATCCGGCGGGTTTTTAGCCGAGTTCCGGCCAGAATACCGACAGCCAAAATCCAGGCAGCAAAATACCGACAAGAAGCCAGCTATTAGATTCGATTCGAGAGTTTCTTGAAAATCTACTTTTTTTGGATTCTAAGTGTCCGGATTCTCGGTTTTAGGATTTTGAATGTCGGCATTTTGGCGCGTTCCGACCCTAAACCCCCGGCACGATCCCTTTAATTTGTTTGTTCGTTTGAGCGTTGTGTTGCCCCCTCACTTTCTTTGTTACATATAACTTTACAGCGGTTGTGATAGCCCAGAATAAAGCTTCAACGGGTCTCAAGTGATTTTTTTTTATTATTTGAAAAGCTTTTTCTAGCACTAGATTTCGCGCAAGGCTTTTGATCATGCCGCTGCAAAATCAAATGGCACTTTTTTATTTTAAAGAGCTTTTTCTAGATTTAAATCGCGTGCAAAGCCACCGCGACCTTTGGGCTCGAAATGCTGCTGCGTGGATTTTGGTCCGGGCCCCGGGGCGGCTTAACAAATTTACCGGTTCCGCCCGGCGCTTCGCGGAAGCTTTCAAATCAAACCCCAATCCGGTGGCGAGCCTGCGAATTTTGGAATTTCGTTCCTACGAGAGTTTTATAAAAACGTCGACGGTGCGAAATTATTACTGCGGTTCCGGGGCCAATCGGCAATTATCCTGAAACATTTAGCCACAAAATTTGATAAATCACCGATAGGTTTGAAAAGTGCAGATCCCAGGGTACAGTATCTCCCATTCGTTTAATACATTTGAGAATCGTGGATTAGTGGCGCTCACCCTGGCTCATTAAAAATAGTTCCTGAAACATTCTGTGGAAAATTTCATAAATTTGTTCTTTTTTGAAGAATATAGTACCTCAAGTCAATAAATTTCTGACATTCTTGACAGAGAGATTAAACAAGAGAAATGTGATAAAATGATTTAGTGAGATCAATATAAATAAATACATACGTTTTTTTGGGTCTTTTACAGTCATGGGCTGAAAATTCAGCTGTCTTTTTTTGCGGCCTTTATTGTATTGTATTGCGGGTATATGTCGGCTACGCGGGGGGGGGGGACAATTTTACGCGGGGGGGACGGGACAGGCAGGCCTTTTTGGATGTTTTCGTTATTTTCTCGGAATTTTTTGCAACGGCATTCGATAGAACATCGAAAAATATACTAAGAGTTTTTGTTTCAGCTCAAATTAGTGTAATATCAAAAAGGTTATGGCAAATACAAAAATAAGCTTTGAAAATCGGGTCAAGCGGCTGTTTTTCGAAATTTGCGCTATTTTTTCGACATTTTAAAGATGCCATTCGATAGAGCATCCGAAAATATACTAAGAGTTTTAATTTTAGCTGAAAATAATGTAATATAAAATAGTTATAACATAAACAAGTATTAAACGTTGTTTCCATGGTGGACATAGAAAGAAATCAAGTTTTCGACATTTTCGACATTTTTACAAAATTTCTTTAGTGCCATTCGACAAAGCGTCTAAAAATATACTAAGAGTTTGTTTGTAGCAAAAAGAAACGTAAAAAAATAGTTAGCTCGGCCCCAACAGTCCGTCCCCCCGCGTAAAATTCCCCCCCGCGTAGCCGACATATACCTGTATTGCGTATTGGAGCGGATTTTTTATTAATGGAATTTTGCGCGAGATTTAGAAAAAGAAAAAAAGAACTAGAAAAAGTCAGGAAATTTATACGAGCTGTAATCATATTGGCGAAACTGCCACAGGCCTCAAAAACTGAAACTTTTTCCTGAAACATCAATTTGCGAGATTTTGGCATTTTTTCGAGATTTCGCTAGTTATTTTTGATTTTTGTGGTTCGATTACTACAAGTGTAGAGCCATCTTAAGTTTCATTTAATCCCAAATTTTTCCCTGAATTCCGGTAGAATTAGCGGGTTTCGCATTTTGGAGGCAGCGTGTTAGTGAAGTTGTTAACAATACACAAGCACTGCGGGCCTTAAAAAGTTTAAAAATTTGCTCATATGTGAAAGAATTATTTTCATTCAAACTGTTACGAGCTTTAATGCTCGTATTATATAATCCACAGTCGTGTGTGTTAGAGTCGTAATACATTTGAAACACTTAATCGCCTCAACTCAACTTTGATTTACGTAGAATAACAATGTTTCACGTTTCCGAAGCAACGTATTCAGAAAATTGTTTGCGATCGATTCGCGCGGAAGAACCGACCATTCCTTAAAAAATAACCAGTACTTTTCCGGTAGCTGACATCACTTCGGTGGATTCTGGTCAGAAGCCCCGGCTTACCCGAACATTTCTTTGAAGCTGCGCGACTTTTTATGGGTTTTTAGGGGTGCTGAGGAGAAGCTGAACGGGGACTCCCTGGGGGACCATTTTGCCTTATCCACCCACCCGCCAAGCTAGCAACTACCAGCATACGTTTACCCTGCGGCGCTTGGAGACTATTTTTGGAGACAAACAAACTGATATACGATGCGGGGAGACAAACTCAGGATGTGTTGTTACTTTCTCTCTCTATTTCACTCTCTCTCACTCTCTTTATCCCTCTGTCTTTCCCTCTATCGCCCTCTCGCATCATTTTTTTCTTTACGAGTTCCTATAATTAACAAGGGACTAGTTTTTAGATAATAAATTGATGACGAAACATATCGTTTTACCGCTTATGTAAGCCAACCGTAATTCTATAAGCATAATTGTGAAATATCCATTCAAATTTTCTCAAACGTTTTTTCATACGATATGTGAAGCAAAACATATCAAAAAAATCCGAAAATTGGATGTTCAGCAGCTTTAGGGCCTCGAACAATTGTTCGGCATTAATAGTGGCACGAAAACCAATCGGCCTATTTAATTTTTTGTGGTTTCACAGCTATTGAATTTTACATCAATCATTGATGGTCAATGGGTCAGTCCACCCAGGTGGACGCTTTTAAAACAGAATCATCCAACTGATCTAACTACCGCTCAGCCGAGATTTCGATTTTATAAGCTTTTACGAAACATCCTATCTCTCCACATAAAAATCTTGTAGTTGTTTTTTAAATGTCGGACACTTCTAAGGATTTCTAGAGTATTTTTAATGGTTTTTACAAGCAAAAAATGAAAGAATAGAACCTGGTAAAAAATTCGATTTTTAAAATTTTTCCCGTTTCACAGCTAGTTGAACTTTAAATCATCAAGACAGTAGGGATATAAGGGCTAAAGTTTTTGACCCTCCCGAACTCTCGGGAACCATCGGACGATTACCGACCCAGATTCTGATGATGCCCATTGTCTGTGCCCAGCCTAGCGTTATCGCGTATCGTGGCGTACGGTCGGAAGTCCGGGGGGGGGAGGCGCTAGTCTCGGGTTTTTGGGGCGATGGGGGTGTAAAAAATTCGTGGGGGTTTCCTTGGGTTGCCAAATTATGTGTGCGCCGGAAGTGGAGGGGTCGAGCACCCGGGGTCACACAATACACGCATTAAGGGATCGGAAGGGGAAAGAGGATAGATACACACCCAAATCGGAATACACAGATTTTTTGGTGGGTGCTTGGGCTTTTCGCTGTCTCTCTTTCTCTCTCTCTCTCTCGCTTTCTCGCGCTCTCTCTCGCTATCTCTCTCACTTTCTCTCGCTCTCTCGCCCTCTCGCTCGCTCTCTCTCTCTCGCTCTCTCTCTCGCTCTCTCTTTCTCTCTCTCGCTATCTATCTCACTTTCTCTCGCTCTCTGGCTTTCTCTCTCTCTCTCGCTGTCTCTCTCTCTTTCTCTCTCTCTCTCGCTTTCTCGCGCTCTCTCTCGCTATCTCTCTCACTTTCTCTCGCTCTCTCTCTCGCTCTCTCTCTCGCTCTCTTTCTCTCTCTCGCTTTCTCTCTCTCTCTCGCTCTCTCTTTCTCTCTCTCTCTCGCTTTCTCGCGCTCTCTCTCACTTTCTCTCGCCTTCTCGCTTTCTCTCTCTCTCTCTCTCTCTCTCTCTCTCTCTCTCTTTCCCAAGAGGAAGCACCACTCCAAAATTGGCCTCACCATCAGTTGTGTCGGCTTTGCCACAAGGCAGCAAGAATTTCGAAACTATTTTTTCTAAAAAATCGCGGATCCCAAAGAATCTTTGCTAGCCTGCCCTCTCCCCCTCTGTTGCCAGGGTCTTTCGACAGGCTGAAAATCCAAAAGGTTTCCTGCTAGCCTGCCTAGGGATGGATTTTCGATGTACACTGCTGGCCGGCCTGAAATAAAATCCCGCAGCGTAAATTTAGATTGCTTAAATTGAGGAGAGAAGAACGCGAGGCATTCTGATGAAAAAAATTAGCGGAAGCAGCTACATCCAAGAAACATCTTTTTTTACAGGTTTTTCTCATTTTTTAACGCTGCGCTCTACAAACGGTATAAAGACGCGCAAAGTGCAACGTCATGGTGACCAGCAGGGCCGTACGAGCGGGGGGGGGGCCCAGATCGGCCGAAAGACTTTTTGACTTTCACTTAACAAAACTTCAAAAAGTTGTCTACTTCAAAGAAGCTAAGGCTTACTAAAAACAATATAAAAAACCTCATATCCAATTTTTTTGCCGCCCTGGAGCACCAGGCAAAAAGTTGCTTCGGCGTCAGTTCCGCGCCCCATTAGCCAAGAAATTTTTTCCAAATATCCAAACCTACACGGAACACATTCTTGTCAACCTTTTCTAGTGTCACTCTCAATCCCAATAAATCTTTAACGAAATGCAAAATAGGGAAAATACCGTACTTATCGCGAAAAATGTCAGTGTAGGTTACCGTGTAGGTTTAGATATCCGAACAATGTGTGATTTTTACTAGCGAAAATTTTTTCCAACTATCCTACACGGAACACATTTTTCTAATTCATTCTCGAACACATTCTCGATTCCAATAAGTTTTTTGCGAAATAAAAAATATTCACATTACCGTATTCTCGAGAAAAACTGTGGTTCCTGGAGGTTTGGATATCCGGAATAAAACTACCGAAAACATTTTCACGGATATCCAAACCTACACGAAACACTTTTTTTGTCGCCTTCTAGGGCCACTCCCAATGCCCAATAAATTTTTTACGAAATGCTCAAATATGGAAATTACCTTACGATTAGTTCTCGAGAAAAATCTGTTCCGTGTAGGTTTAGACCAGGGAAACTTTTGCTATTTACTATTCAAAACATTTTTTTTCCGGGGAGACAAACCTACACGGAACACATTTGTCTATCTCTTTCCAGTGTCATCTCAATCCCATTATTTTTTTCACAAAATAAAAAATAAGGTAATTACCGTAGTTATCGAGAAAACAGGCGGATTTGCAATTACTATTCAAAACGTTTTTTCCGGAAATCCAAACCTACACGGAACATACTTTTTCCACCCTCTCTAGTGTCACTCTCGATCCCAATAAATTTTTCACGACCCGCCCCCCAGACCCGGCGTGGATAATTACACGGATTTGCATAGGAATTGGGCCCCTAGGCAAGACAGCACGACTTTTGAAGAGAGGGACAGAGTGGCCCGGGCCCTGATTTGGACAAATGGAGACAGACGAGGCTTTTGGTATTTGTTGAGCTGAGGGGGGCATGACTCCATTCTTCGCGTGACCCCGCCCACTTGTGGGCCCAGCTTCGGCTTTTCCGCTGAATCGCGCCACTTTTCTTGCACACCCACCAACCAGACACCGCGACTACGCCATGCTCCTCCGAACGATCATCGTCGCCGTATTGGCATTCGTCTGCTCGGCCATCGCCCAGAAAAGTACGGTATTAAGGGGGATATTGGGGGTTACGGTAGTACGGTAGTTACGGTAATCCATTGCTTTTAAATTATGGTAGTATTATCGCTAAAATGTTTTTTATGGATTTTTACGGATTTTTCGACTTCTTTTGGATTACGCTAATCGCAGGCTAGAAAATAGCGGTTTTTGGTTTCGGTAATTTTAAGCGACAGCATTTTTCGATTGAACTTTCGGATTATATAAATTTAGCAAAAGGAAAACCGCAGTTTGGGATTACGGTAATTTTAATCAGCAGCGTTTGGCTACGGTAATTCCGAAAAGATTGGACATTCAGAAACTACGGATTTTTTTGATGTTCCTTCTAAAGAAATGGAAAGCAATAAAGCGCTTTCGGTGAAATTTAATTTTGATCCGCCCGATTTGGATTACGGGAGTACGGTATTTACGGTAACGGATGATTTTTTGCACTGCGGTCATTTGAAGGGGCTTGTAAAATAAAAAAGCCAGTGGATTCTGGGTTACGGTAATTCTAAATGGATTACGAACCCAAAAAATGATCGGCTTTCCATGAAAAAATAACATGTTTCGTTCATCAAATAGCTGCGCCGAAAAAAAGAGCCACTAATTCTCGGTCTTGCCGTGTGATTTCAAATGATCGTTTTTGGCAGTGGATTAACCAAACTAGCTATTAGGAATTTTTCCAAAATAGTCTGTGGATAGGAATCTTAATTGAAATTGAAATATATTCTCGGAACTGCAAAATCTGTTTTGCGCGATCCGAATAAAAACATGTTTCAGAAAAGCGTCGGTATAATTTTGGAGCTACTAGCTTAATGTCTGGCTATTTCTACGCGGAAGCTTGGCTTAAAATAAGTGCCAATTTCGTGTGGAATAATGGGACGGCTATGCGAGACGGGCTGGATTAAGGGAAATGACCTAAGTTTGATGCTGCTACATACTTTTTAAACCAAAACTTCATGAAAAATCTTGAAATACATAGTTTTTAACTGATTGTTCGGCTGGTTGTAGTAGAAATAAAAAATGTAATTTAGGATTAACGCTGGTCTTCAATTAACTAATTTTATTTATGAAGCTTATCTTTAGTTCTGATAAATATTTTTTTGAAAAAAGTGTTTTGAAAGAAATTACCACGTTAAAACCGGAATATAAAAGCATTATTTTGCAGTGAACGAGGCAAAAGGAGCCCCGGAAGTGGCCCTGCCTGCCTACGGACCCGTCAGCGCCGAATCCGGTCAGTTTTTATATATAAAAATCGTAGGAAAATTTTTGTTAGAAAAAATTAATTTTGTCCCACAGTCCGTATATTAATCAAATCCATTTCGAATTCAACCGCTGCTGGAGCGAAACATTTTTTTTTGCGAACTTTGGGCAGTCGAGGTTCTCTGCAGCCAGAAATTCAGGCGATGTATTAGAATAGCTAGGAAACTTCAAATAACGGTGCATGGCTCCAAAACGGTATTTCAGGGGCGTATCAAAACGTACAGTAGCGTACTGTTGAAAACGGGGTATTTTTGAGGGATATTTACATGCGTGTAAAGGCGAGTCGGTCAGTACGCAGCGCCAGGCAACCCTTTACTACTTCCCGAAAACCCAGCTTTTTTTTGATCTTACTCGAAACATTTTTTTACAAAAATTTAGTGCCAGATTATGGCTACCAAATTATTTGTAGAAAACTGCCGGATACGGCCTGCAACCAGTCACTGTGCCACCGAAAAGTTTTGGGACCTTGTGGAATTTTGAAACAATTGATCAGAATAACTTTTGGTAACAAGCTCCCCTTATAACGAGCGCCAATTGCTACCCTGTTAATAATCGGCCTTTGGTATTAAAACCCGCTATATAACACGATTCCGAGGTATTAAAATTATAAATCTCTTCCCAATGGAATATGAAATATGTAAGGTCTTTACGTACGCATGCGTAGGTCCTCTGAACAAAATAGCACTGATAAATTAAAATTTTTAACGTGCGCACCGGGGAAAAGCTGTAGGAATTCACCGTTATTGAAAATTTTTTACTATTTTTTTTAATTTTACAATTTTAAAAGGCCGTCCGCCAGCCACCCGACCTGTCCCCATTATGGCTTGGCACAGTTTTTTTCGACCCTATTTTTATGATGCCATCTGAAAGAGCGTGGCCGAATTAGTAGGGTGGCATAGTTTTGAAAGTTTAAAAAGTTGATTTTTGGGGATTAAATGGCCGTTAAAGTTGCCGACATCGAAAACCTATCTCGAAAATTACTAGACCAAATTTTCTGAAAATTTGTGACAATACCTAATTTGGGATGGAGATAATTTCTCTAATACATTTCAAAACTTGAAAATGGCCGGAACATAGAAATCTCGCGTACTAAAAACAGTTTTTTAAGATTTTCTATTTAATGGGAAATCGGCGGCATCCTGGAAATAGCATAGAAAGATGCGCCAGGTTTTTCTACGTCGAATGATGTGTCTTTTAGGATGCCGCCGTTTTCCCATCATCTAGAAAAGGGGTGATCTCTGGAATCAATAAAAGTGGTCTTGGAAGATCGGGAGCTGCGAATGAGAAATATAAAGGATTGCGGACAGCATCTCAAGTTCAATGCCACCCATTATCAAAAAAGAGCAAAATTAAATTCCTCATCTACGCGAAGTTGAGTACGGAGGGGAATCGAACCCGCGATGGTCCGCCTGGGGCGCTCTGGGGAAAGAGGCTAGAGGGCGCCGCCACCTCCCAGGCGAACGACCCGAGTTCAATTCCAGCCCCCTTTTAGAAACCGAATTTCTTTTTGCTCTTTTTTGCAATTGACTTGGCTGCGCTTCTAGAAGCAAGCGGGTGACTCCCCGTTTGAAAATCTGGAAATTTTTCTTTGTATCATTAAGAAAATGCCGTTTTTACAGATGATGGGAAAACGGCGGCAGCCTAAAAGACACATCATTCGACGTAGAAAAAATTGGCGCATTTTTCTATGCTATTTCCAGGATGCCGCCGATTTCCCATTAAGTAGAAAACCTCAAAAACCTGTTTTTAGTACGCGAGATTCCTATGTTCCAGCCATTTTCAGCTTTCGAAATGTATTAGAGAAATGATCTCCATCCCAAATTAAGTATTGTCACAAATTTTCAGCATTTTTGGTCCAGTAATTTTTGAGATAGGTTTTGATGTCGGCAGCTTTAACGGCCCTTTAAACCCCAAAAATCAACTTTTTAAACTTTCAAAACTATGCCACCCTACTAATTCGATCATGCTCTATCCAATGGCAACAAAAAAAAACAGGGTCGAAAAAAACTGTGCCAAGCCTATTTCGGTCCTCTCGCAAACGGCCTTTTAAGTACTTTTCAGCAGCTTTTAAGGAACGGCTATCACCCCAATACTAATGACATCCTTCATGTTATCAATTTAGCAGTCTCACATTAGTAAATGCAACAAGATAATCTCAAACGCTTCTTGCAACTTGGTGCACAACTTGTTGAAACATATCTTTTCGGAAAGGCAAATTTTGGGTATATAAAATGCTATTAAAAACCGTATGTATTTAAATTTTTCAGAAGTGTTGGCGAGGGTGGAGAGCCAGTTGGTCGGCGCCCTCCAGATGCTTGACGCCTTGCAAGAGGGTTTGTTATTTTAAATTAAATTGAATACGCTCGTAATATAAAACATTCATCTCTACAACAAATCTTAATTGAGAGTTTTACATAAATATATGGCACCTTAAAAACGGATGTTTTCTCTTAAAAAATAATTAGAATTTTTACGTGTCCAAATAAATTTTTATTAGTTTCATATAGATTTAAAATCAAACAAAAACCGCGTTTTCCAGAACCGAAAATCGCCGAGAAGCGCCGCAACAAGTTCGAGTTCATCCGATTCGGCCGCAAGTAAACCATCCAGCCAGCTAACGGTTGGTTTTAATCGATTTTTTTCCATAAAACCGCTAGGGCTGCGATGAATGTCCAAAATATAAAATTTTAAATAAGCTTAAAAAGTTTACATTTTAAAATAAACCCGAAAAACCCAAAAACCGGCAACTTAAGCCTAGTTAACTTTATATCTTTGTACTTAGGTCTACCTAAAAATAAACGAAATTTTGCTGTGATAACAGGTAATTTTCATGAAACATTCTAGCGTAAAGGCCTCACAAATCGAAAATGGTTTGTAATAAAAATACTACGAAAACTACGCGATTATCAGGCTACGGAAAGTTGACGCTTACTGTGGATATTAATAGACAAGTAGGTTAAAGTAGAAATTATCTTCCACCACTTTTGAAGGTTTTTCAAAAAGGTGTTTCGCAGAACCAATGGCCTTGGCATATACTGGGGAAAATAATAATTGCGTGTAGTACAGTAATGAAAGTATATTAATCTCGTTTAGAAAATATTATCAATGCAAATGTATTTTAGTAGTCTGGCGAAAACAGCATAGAGATTGCGTCTTAAGAGAATGCTATAACTTCCCAGTTTTTCGAAACATTTTTTTCTTAAAAATTCGCGGATTGGTGATTTTGCTAATTGTTTTCGGAATGACAGGAAAGCTTTTCGGGCATCCGAATAATGTTTTACGATAATTCAATCACATCCCTCTTCTTCGGAACATTTTTTGGTAAAAAAACGGAAAAATAAACAATGGTAATCGACTTTCATTAATGTATTTCCTGGACACAATTATTATTTTCCCCCAGTATAGGGAATTTACAATTACGCAGGTACAGTATGCCGCTTCTCTAAAATGAAGAAAAATTACGCTAGCATCCTAATTCAAATATTTCCGATTTTTCCGCTACAAAATTAATCTAGTAGTATGTGTAGGATCACAAAAATTTGATTGTCGGTCATCAAAGAAACCTGCTAGCCGGTCCGAAGAGAACTACGTAAAACCAGACAGGATGAAACTAACCGTGATTGCCAGCTTAAAATTTTGCTTTGCCTTTGGCTCGATAAGAAACATAAATTTTCTTGAGAATTTCTAAAAACGCAGATTTAAACTAAATTTTAGATTTTTCATTTCCTAGATTTTATTGACGATCGATTAATGTAACTCGTTTTGTTTCAGATATCGAGATCCGAAATGCCGAGTGCCCGTGTCTTCTTCATCCCCCCGTGTGCATATTTATTCCGATAAAACGAATGTCCCCTCCCCCATCCGAGTGTGCGTGTGCCAAGCCGATCAATAAAGATGTTATGATATCGGAACAAGTACAGAAAAGCCATAAGAATAATTATACTCCGGCATCGTAAAATAGAATCTAAGCGACAGTTTTTACTTAAAAAAAGATATAGGGAAGAATTGTTTATTTCGGAATATCAGGTAAGCCATGAAGGGATTTGAATGTTTTTTTTCAAGCCTAGAAATCTGCAGATTTTAAAACATATATTTAGCAGCTTGGCATCTTCACAAAGACTCGTCATATATTTAGGCCCTCACAAATAAAGTCCGCAGTCAACAAACGTTATACAGGTTTCGAGTTAAACAAAAAATCGAAATAAAATTAAAATGCTAATTAATAAAAAGATAAGATAATTAAAATAAAAAATTCTAATTTAATACTGATTAAAGCCTTCATAATCGTGACCGTATGAGGGTATTGAGAAAACGAAGTGTTTTATTACTGGGATATGGATCCAACTCCATTAACGCCACAAAAAATTCTGTGACTCTAAACTTTTGGAACACATTTTTTAACTTTAACTTTTTAGCCGGTTTTGCATGATCGTTACTTCGAATCTCCGATACGGTGACATTAAAACAATTCCAAGAACTGTGCACTCATAATAATTGCAAAAGATATTTTTCTAACCGAAAATTCCTCTGTAATGTTGCGGTTTTTCTAACCGAAAATTCCTCTGTAACCGAAACCGCTTAGTTCGTTTGAACCGGCCGCGGGGGTACGGTGGTAAAGCGCCTTTGTTAAAAAGAAATCGGCATTATGCGATATAAATTAGGAGTGGCATTGAAGAGTCGATTAAATACATTCGTAAACTGTCAACTCCGAAAAATTGTCAAACATAGTTTTTGAAACAAAGATTACCACTTTTATTTTGTGTGAAGCTATTATTTTTCAATTTGTTCGTTGGGTTAGGACCAAAAACGTGGCCCAATAACCAAATCCGGTAGAGCACAGACTAAAACAATTCTAAAACCCGTGGACGCTGAAAAATGTAAAAACTTATTTTTTTCGAAATTCTAAAAAGAAATTGGCATTAAGATCAATAAAGTAGGAAGTCGGGTCCCGCAAGCGATTGAAATTATTCGTAAACCGCATACTCTAAAAAATTTCAAAACATAGTTTTTGAATAAAAGCTACCCTTTTATTTTTCCAAGCCACTCTTTTTTCAGTTTGTTTGTCGGTTAGAATAAAAGATGTGGCTAAGAAAATCCATCCCGCAAAGCACAGACTAAAATAATTCTGAAACGCCTGGACGCTGAAAGATGTTAAAAATTTATTTTTTTTCTAGCTAAAAATGGCCTGCGGTATTTGGGCGCCTTCAACGTGCGTCTACTTTTGAAGGTATATACTTGCGTAAAGGGTGCACTCCCTTATCAAAAGCTAGGTTATTCGTTGAAATCAATTAGAAGGTGGTAAAGGAAGTACTAGTGAACGTCCATTCAGTTCCCATTAACTACATTGGAAAACCCCACTCTCTACAAAGGTTCGAAACATATTTTGTCAGGAGCCCTTGACGTTTTTTTGAACCAATCGGCTATCAATGTTTCTCTCAATTCGCTCTTTGCTCAGAAAAAACAAGTGAAACACCCGGAAATTAAATCGATTTGATGTGTCTATCGATTTTGCTTACCGACGCCGGACTATTTTTTAAGAAGCAACGCTAAGATAAAAAGGAAAACAACCCAAACACAGCTTAATTACAAGAATCGCAAAATCCATGTCATGACAACATTTCAAAACATATTTTTTACTAGGTGGATTGCCTGGGTAATTTTGTGGGGCGAACCGTGCGCATGACCGCTGTCCCCCCGATTCGAGGATGGGGCTGATGATTTCGACATTGTTGACATTCATGGCTTTCCGCAGCTCTCTCTCTCTCTCTCTCTCTCTCCCCCCCCCCACTCTTTAACCCTCCTTTTCAATGGGGCAGCACTGTTTTTCTACCCTCGAGACTACCTCTGGAAAATGGCTAGCCAGCAAAACTTCCAGTTTAACATTTGCTTAACCTCGCCGTTTCGCTTCCGCCATTTTCGTAGAGACGATTTTTGTACGTTTTCTTGTTAAAGACGCCGGGATTATGGTGCCGATTTTCATTTTGTCGAAATTTCAATCCTCGATTATCCTTCTCAGAAAGTTCGTAAAGTAACATTTTGACAAACGAAAAAATGTATTTCGACAAACTGATAGCAAACGTCACGTTACAGTACTTATCAAAACAACCTGAAGAATCACAAAGAACAATTAATTGTAAAAAACGCAAGTTGCTCAGGCAACTATCTGAAACCTATTTTTGCTAACGGCCAAACCGAGCGCCTTTTTCCTTGAATTTTTTTGAAGATTACTAGCATTTAGTTAACGCGATACTGGAGTGTTATCAGGGGGGTAGGGTGAGTGAGGAACCTAATTTCTCAAAGAAATACCGCGCGGCCCTTAACGAACTCTTCAACCATTTTGGTAGTGGTTTACAGAGGATTTGGAAGGAAAAAGCTTATGCAAAAATCACCAAATTTTTTGAAAACTTGGACTCTTGCTCAAAGTGTATGAAAAATGTACGAAAGCATACAATTTTCGAATTTGGAAATTTATGGAAATATTTTGATGACTTTCTAGCAAACATCTACTACTAAAAACATTATAGAATAAATAAATTTAGGATTATCAATAGGTATGGGCGGACAAACGAATTTGTTTTCCCCTCTTAAAAATTCTTTCGCCGGCTGACGGTCGAGTACTTTTAGTGCATCTTCACCTTCTTTTTCATAAAATATATTTCCGGTTTCCTTTTCCAGGAACCAATTTCCTGAAGCCCATTTTTGCTAAGCGTCATACTGTTGTTTTTGATGGAAAAAGCCTTTTCTTGAAACTTTTTGCTTCCATTTTTTCTGTGTTACTCTACTTACTCTACTCTACTCTAATAAAATGATAAAGACCTTGATGACCGCTCAATTAGCAGAAATCCATTTTTGCTAACGCGGAATTCTTTACTTTTTTTGGATCACTGAGTTTCCCCCAGTTTCGATAATTATCTATCCGACTTTCATCGTCGATTTTTCGTTGTATCTCATCAAAAATAATTCAAACGGCCGGGTTTTCACCTAAAAAATCGAATTTTAGACACTTTGGCAGCTTTTGGAGGCGTTTTGGGCCATTTTATTGCGGCATTTTTCTAGTTTTAAACAATTTACGTAACGACTATTTTTTCAGTATTCGATACAAAGGTTCCTGGCAATTTCAAAGTACATGGTTTTTACAAAAATCATAAATTTGAGAAATTATCGGCGTCGGAAAACCCACCGTCGCAATTACACTGCACTAAGCTTCTATAAAGCTCCTCAACAACCCGCTTTTTTGAAACCCAATTTCTCGAATTTTGAAGAGAAAATTCCCTGTATTTTCAGACACCTAAAAAACTACAAAAATGATCATCAAAATTCGTGGCTGCTCCGGAAAACGGAAAAAGATGGAAGTCAGCGAAACGGATACGGTAGGTGAATCGTTCGAAGTTAAAAAAATATGTTTCAAACATGCTTAAAAAATAAAATAAAGTCCAATTGTTGTTTTTCAGGTCTGGTACATCCTCCACCAAACGGCCAAACTACGCGCCCATACCTCGGAGCTGTTTTATAAAGGTGCGTCTCATAGAAATGTTGTATTTTCCGCAAGAAATTACAGAATATTAGTGTTTTCATTTTTATGGGTTACGGTAATTTACCGTTCTTGTTGATAAAAAGTCCAAAAAATTAGTAGTTTGGATTACAAAAGGCAAACGCTCAATTGTTGTTTCTGAATATCGCACCACATCCGAGTTCGTCGAAACATTTTTGTTTTACAACCAACGTATTTCTTTGTTTCGATTTTTCTACTCAGTATTAAATCTTAAAAATATGGTATATATAGTATACAAACTGCATATAAATTTTGTGAGCCAATTTTTGCTTTCCTAAACCTAAAAACTTGGCAATTTTTACTAGAAAGGTGAAAAATCATTTTTTTCAAACTTTCGGGTGCTAAATGTATTTTCGAAGTTGTCAACTAAAAGAATTATACTGAAAAACTATAAAAATATTTACTGTTACACTACACTATTCACTAGGCATTTCTAGACTTCTACAAAACCATACATTTTATGAGTTTCACACAATTATGGTCTACAAAAAAAAGAATAATTCGATAATTGGTCCCGTCGAGTTCTTTTGATCATAAATACGAAACTTCAAATTTCAGCCTATATATTTTCGTTTAGCCGTAATTCCTAAATTGCTTCTGCTAGCCTGCCCGCTTATACTAATAACAAAAAAAAGCCGAAATCAGTTTCCAATTCCAGGCAAAAAGCTGGAGAAATTCTGTACGCTTGCCTACTACAAAGTATCCGACGGGGATCAGCTGCAGATTGTCGACAGGAATTCCGAAAATTGCACCATTACCTGACCGTTTTTTCTCTTCCGTTTTTATGTATTTTCAGCCTACACGTCAAAAAAATGCAATAAATCGGGTCCAGGGATTGTCCATATTTTGCTCCCATTCGCTGTCGGTTTTCTTTTGTTTTGAAACATTATATTTAAGTTTTTTCCCGAATTTCCGCACCCATCCATATTACATGCCGTTTGTTTAAACGGGAATTGTGCGCTTTTCAATCCATAAAACATAAGCTTAGCTATGGCTCGAAAAAAATTTGTTTGATCAAAGTCTAAATCGCACCCTAATTCGTTGTCGTTAATGGTTACGCTGAAACTTCGCATAAACTTCTATCATAAAAAGGTTTTATGATACAAACTAGAAGGATTCATGAAGAAGTACGGAATAGTAACCAAAACAATCTCTCTCTCTCACTCTCTCTCGCTCGCTCTGGCTCTCTCTCTCCCTCTCTCCCTCGATTTGCATACCATGCTTGCAATTTTGCATACCGGCATTTTTCCAAATTTCTGGAAGTTATTCTCGATACTCGCATTTTACTCGTCCTCCCCCACCCACCCGATGGGCCTTTTTGATAAGGTATTCCTTTGCGTGGCCTTAATTAAAAAAAACGAGTTTAATTTTCTTTATTTAGTTTTTAAATTAAAAACATTTTATGTAATACCTTGGTTTAGAAAAAGAAAAAGAAGCCGGTCAGCGATGTGAAGGGTGGGTTATGTATTAATGTCACCTCTGTAATACTTGAAAAGAAATTCAGGATTGCATGCAGGTTGATGAAACATTGTTTTCTCGTTTTAGAAAAGGGCAGCGGCAAGGACTCAGGGAAGCCCCTCAAATGGCAGGTTTTATAAAGTTTCCATGAGCATCGAATGGTTGAAAAACCGAACGTTATAAAAATCATTAAATGCCATTTTTTGCAGTATCCGCAGCCTCGGGCAACTCTGGGAATTCTGGGACCAAGCCCGCCACTTCCGGATCGGGAGGGTAGGTTTCAAAATTTGCTCTCTCTCTCTCTCCCTCTCTCTCTCTTTCTCTCTTTTTCTCCCTCTCTCTCCTAATCGAATTTTAGCGTGAAACGCCCGGTGAGCGCGCTGCAGCGCGTCCGCGACGTCGGCCACACGCCGCCGGCGAGGAGGGGCGGAGTGACTCAGAAAGATGTGGGTTTTTTAAAGGAATGGTGACAGCTTGGGAGCACCGGAGAGAGAGCGAGAGAGAACGAGAGAGAGAGAGAGATGACCATCCGCGTCTTTCCAGCCCCAAAGTCGATCCGGGCATCGACGACCAGTTCAGCGAATCCGATCGACAGGGCGCGTAAGTGCTATTGATAGTAATTATCTTCATTCAAAATTAATGCAGTGTAGTTCCGTATCCAGGATAAGGCTTTTCGTAGAAAATCTGATTGTAGACATATCTTTCGTTTTCGATTTTGTCTTTTACGGAACATACTTTTTTCAGAAGACAACTCAACCAGCCGGCCGGCGTTCGCCTCGTTTCACAGTGCGTTTTTCAAAAAATTCATGTTTATTCCTTTTCATCCCAAAATTAAAAATTTTCCACTCAAGTTTGTTGATTTTTTTAAACTGTCTAAACCCCAAAATATTGGTATTTTAATTCCGCTGCTCGAAATCTCGTTTCCAGACTCCCGGCGCACCCGCCTGGCCCCGCCCCCAATCGCGACGAGAAGCTCAAGAAAAAGTGGTTTTTTTTATTAAAAATTTAAGGCTAAAACTAAAAGAATAATAAAAAATTTGATACCTAAATCCAATAAATCAAATCAAAAGTTTTGAAAGCGAAATCTTTGGTTAGTCTGTGAAATTGTTCAGATTCCAAAAAGTTTCGAGAAAACGGGTTTCAAAAAAATTGGCAGGTTGGGATCTTTCTGAAGAACATAATATACCCATGACTCACATTTTCCATCTTTCATTTATAGGAAAATGCAGATGAAAAACCAACAATTTCGTTTTTAAGGTCGACCTCCAAGGAAGACAAGGACGCCAAGAATGCCAAGCGCAGGTACAATTTATATGTATAGTTTTTTACATAGTTATTGGCTTTAAAAGTTAATAAGCTGTAGTCAGTTCATTTTCACAATAAAAATTAAATTTACCGCGTTCTTTCTAGCCTGATGCAGCAGCTGCCCGAAGCGAAGACCCCGCGCCTCACCGTGGAAGGGAACGGGAAAAAGGAGAAGGTAAGCCAAGGTGAATCGCATCTTCTTGGAGGAGGAATACCGCACGCATCCCGTTCTGGGTCTAAACTTTTCCGGAAACGTCTTTTCTCTAAGAAAAATCTTTCGCACTTGTGTCTGTGGTAATTTCCGATTATCTCACTCGTTACTGGATTTTTAACCGGGGGGAGGGGGATGCCGTCGACGCTAATTTTTATTTCCTATTTTCCGCGGAAGGTGGGAAGCTGTTAATATGTTTTTTTTATAAACCCCTTGCGACTTTTTAATACAACGATTTTTAAAATTTCCGACCTTTTTCCAATTTTCATTGTAGCCAGTTTTTGGTTTTTTTATACATTCAGAACAAAAGTCCAAAATCCAACGGAAAACGTTTCTAAAATTTCCAAAGGTCCAAAAACATTTCGAAAGTCGAAAGATTCCATAAACGATGGCTCCATTGGGGTACAATATAAGACCTAGATTTTACAGGAGATTGAAACATGTTTTTGAAAAGTGCATAATGTAAGGACCGCATTTTGATGTTTGAATTGTGAAAAACACTTTAATATTCATTTTCATTATTTCCAGGAGCTCCGCCTGCAGCCAACGCCTCCGTCCGCCGAAACGCTCGCCCCCACCGCCAACGGGTCCTTTACTATTTCAGTTTTCATTAATGAAAAAGAAAAATGCCACTTTTTGCTACTTACTGTGAAAACGGGAATTTAGGATCAGAAGTGAGCGCTTACCGATTAATGATTGTTTATGACCTTTTTCCTAACGATTGGATGAAACACGCGAAATTTTCGGGGAAAAACCTTTTTGAAGAAATGTGAAGAAATTGCTTTGTGAATTGTAATAAGTAGTAGTTGAAACCTAATTTATAAGTCCCGGTACGTCTACAGGTCGGCGATGAAAAACGTGAAGAGCACGATGGCGACGACAAACACCGCCTCCACCCAATCCATCCTCAACGACGCCCCCATCAACGCCCCCGACGAGAGGAAGGTCGAAAAGGTGCTTTTCGCTTACCGGGGGAAGCTAATTTTTACTTTTCCGCCTGTACGTTGCTATTAATAATCTAAAGTTTATTATTCTAGCGTATTTAATATTTTTAGATTGTTTTTTCTATTTGCATCTCATTATGCTTATGGTTCACAAAACAAAATTCAAAACACCAAAATTAGGTAGCTCGATTCATCGCGTATTTACACGGATCGTGGAAACATATTTTTTGGAGGGAGTTTTGATTGGGTTCCACGGAAAATTTACGTGCATTGCCATCACTTTACCAATTTTTTGTAAAATTTTGTTTCAAACAACTTTAAAGTCCATTTCAACGTTTTCAGAAACTCCCGCGCGACAAGGAAAAGAAGCGCCACAAGACGTAATTTTGCCACCGTGAAAGTTATTTGCATTTTTTTTTTAGCACGGGGCCGCATACGGACACGGAGGTGTCGCTCAAGGAGGATACGGTAATTTTAAAAAATCGAATTGTAAACGATATATTGTTTTTTAGCGTCGCCTGAACCGCCGCAAGAAATGGGAGCCGTTCCTCAGCTCGCAGGAGGTAGAAAAACATTTTTGGCATCACTCTTTGAGGTTTTGGCTTGACTTCCCAAATTTTTTAACTTTTTTAATCAAAGGTTTATAAATTGTATTTATGTAAAAGAGAAGCTAGAGCAAAAAAAAAGATAATAAAAGCGATTTAACGTTTGAATATTTTGCCCTACTTTTTGCTGTTTTGAGTTGGGGTGAAGAGGCGCATTGCTCCGTCCGCGGATGGGACGTGATCTTTTTTTGTTGAAACATCTTTTTTTTAAGTAGATCGGCAAAAGTAACTGAGGATGTGCCTTTAAAATCTCCTTCACGGGCTCTCAAAAAGCGTTCATTTATTATCCATTTATAACATTCAACTAAAAACCGCGTCAGTATAAATGAAAAAGTTACGAATAGAACAGATAAAACGTTTATATTTTCCCGGAAATTCGGATGCGATGTTTTCGGATATTTTTTTGGCTCAAAAAGTGAAGTACTTTTTTCCTTAAATTCGAGATAAAGGATTCTGCTTAAACACTTTGTTTCCCAAACTTTTCCGTAATTTTTAGCTGCCACGATAGCATAAACGAGCGAATTTTTGAGGTTGAGCTTCAAGGGGCGGTGACAAGGGCTTTTCACTAGACGTTTTTCCAGGTGGTCCAAGCGCTGGAGGCATCCCTCTCCCCCGAAGAACACCGCAGCGTCCAGGAGATCATCAAAAATGGCCACCCCTACACGGCACAGGTAAGAAAGACTTGCAAGGTTTTAAATAGCAAGCTATTGCGGATTTTAAATTGACCGCTCGGCCCAAGCTTCGCTGAAACATTATTTTTTTCCATGACCCGAAAAAACTTTTGTAGATAAATTCCGATAGCCCCAATGCTTGCCTCGAGCTCGACTGCCGTTGTTTCTTAATTGGGTTGAAGAACTGTTTTGGTAATTAGTTAAGTACGTAAAGTACCCGCGGTACGGCCGTTTCGAAATACATGGTAGCTACCATAGCTTTCGGAAGGTGGGCAGCTACGCAGAGGAACACCCACTGTTTCTATCCGGCTGTACCGGCTGTACCGGCTGTATTTTACTAATTGCCAAGCTGTGATGCAACAACAATTTTCTCTAAAATTTAAAAATAGTCCAAAATTGTCACTACTGCTTTGAACCAGTGCTGAAATCTTGTGTGATCTTTACCTAACTTGGTTTGAAACATTGTTTTTTTCGGAAATACACTCCATGATACTATGATAAATTTTTTGCCATGCTTTCAAGCAGAGCTGAAACATTGATTTTCGCACATATCAAAACTACGAAATGCTAAAAATTCCGAAAAGGCTGCTGCTCAAGCATCGCTTGGGTTATGTCGGCTGAACTTAGTATCGCTTTTTAAAATCCCGTGAATTAGTAATTGACGAAACATATATTTTTTATTTTTTTCCAGCAAAAGGGTATCGCCCTGTCGGCGGTGACGGTCATCATGGATGCGATCAAGAATGATTTGCCCAAGCAGACACGCGATGATCCATCCCAAATGGAGCGGGTACGGTAACGTATGGTGTGACATAGCGCTGAAATGATTCTCCAAACTTTTTCAAAGTTCGAATATAGCTGTAAATAATAAAGAATGTATTTTTAAATGTTTTTAGTAGTTCTTAATTGCTAGGAAGTTACAAAAAAATGTTAAAGATTTTTGACATTCAAAAATGTAACCTTTCTGGGCCTTTCTCGTACCAAACCGGGCGAATTTTTAATGTTTCAAGGATAAAATTGGGGGCAGGCGTTATACTAAACCTTATTAGGAAGCGCTAGCGAGTTGTGTGCAGAGAATCTTCAGGCGATCGTTGTTCGTTTTTGCTGTCGCTGTCCCTTTAAAGTCGAAATTCTAGGGCCTTTAAATTAAATAAATATAAATCAAATTAAGTTAAATTGGTTCGTACTTGAACTCGTTGAGATTCGCCGCCGCATCTACCAGGAGGTGTTCATCCACAAGGACATCGTGCCCGAGATCTGGAAGGGTAGAGGTAGCACAAAGATTTCGAGCGACGATTGGAATTGGAAAAATTTTTCGAAACTGGCAGATTTTTCGAAACATACTTTTTCCAAAAAGTTTCCGTATTACTAAAAGTTAAAATTTGCTGATTTTTGGCAATTCTTAAATAGCTTCATTAAATGTTAAATAAAATTCAAATAGAGTGACTAAAAAATTTCCAACAGGGTTTTTCAAGTTAATTTTTGGTTTAAAATTGGACATTTGGTCGAAAAATCGTTCACCCTAGTTTCCGAAGAAATAATATTTTCGCTGTCGAACAATCCCGAGTTTCCAGAAAATGCCGGCACGGTGACGGCGATCCCGGAAGCGACGACACCTGATGCTCACGGATCGGCCAGCCCAAAGGAGGAGGAGAAGCGAGAGAGCAGAGAGAAAGAGGGCAGAGATGGAGTGAAGGTGGCGAAGAGAGAGCGCGAGAAGAAGAGAGGACACAAAGAGAAGGAGGGAGGGACGACGGAGAGTACGGATGGAGGAGATGAACCCGAATTGAGGGAGACAAAGAGGAGGAAGGCTCGCAATAAGGACAAGAAGACTTCCGCTGAGAAGAGGTACTGTAGGGGGGGGGGTTTAAAGGGATCTGCATGGCAAAGATATGGATTTTCTGGGTGTGTGGGCACTATGGATAAAAAGAGGCTAGGGCACCCTCTGGGCGCAAAATCCATATGCCTATTGCGAAAACCTAGGCAAAGAGGTACGGGACTGATAGCGGGGGTTGAGCAGGGGGATACTAATTTTTATGTTTTACGCCTACACCACGTACGTACCTGTCGTTAATAAATAGTGTCTTCTAAAACGTTTTTATCGTTTTTGATGTCAAGAAAGTTACCAAAATATTTTACACATTTTTGAAAATCCATAAATTTTGACCTTTTCTGCTCATTTTTCATTTATTTTTTGCAACAAAAAACTAAAAAATTTTCGAAATATCTAAAAACTCTGTATAATGCTAAAAATAGTCAGCATTATGTTATGGGACCGTGCAGGATTACTGGACCTAGGAAGCTAACTTTTTCGAAGTTTTTAATGATTTGTTTTAGGGTCTAAAAATGATATATAACTATGACAACACGGCCTAAAATTGTCAAAGCCCCAACATGTGGTAACTAGTAGTCACTATGAAACATTTTTCACGATCAAAAATTTTTGTGAAAATGATCTTCACGAATTTTGTTTGGCGCATTTGACCTATTTTAATGATTTATTCAAACACGTTTCTAAGGCTTTAAGATTAAAGTCATGGCTAAAATTAAGCGATCACGACGGCAACTGTTCATCAAATCCCACAAACATGCATTGGAACAGTAACGAGTTCCAAATTTAAGCGGCTTTGCAAGTTTTTGGAACATTCTTTTTCCGAATAAAATTTGGCAAAGCGAATTTTCATTTGCCTTTGTCGACAATTTTTAATTCAGCTTTAATAGATTGTAATAAGGCACACCTAACTAATTAAGAGGCCGAGTTTCCAGAGCCCGTAAGGAGTCGAAGCACCGCTCAAAGCACCGGGACACCCGGCGTCGCAGCGACCAGTCCAAGGTCAGTTGTCTTTATTTTTTAGTTTTTTATTTCATAACGTACGCGCTACAGTAACCCATCACTACCCACTACCGTAGTCCTCCTTTAGTCAAATTCCGTCCGCACGGCTCGCCCAGAAATGCCGGGCGCGACGACGCAACGCTCCTCCGAACGGGCCATCCCGATGCATGACCGTGTTCGAGCCGTCGTCTCGACCATCAGCACCGCCATCCGCTCCCTGTTCCTCTCCATCATCTCCTTCTTCAAGGTGAGATATAGACTACAAAAACTACAAGCTAAACCTGAAAAACCTAAAACTGTAATATTGGTTTTTTGCATTAGAGGGGAAAAATCCTACTATATATAAAAAATAGTGTCTGTGTGTGTGTGTGTGTATGACACTTTGCATGCAACTTCCGTCAGCGTGTCCGGAGGATATCTCAAGAGGGGAAGGGATGAAGGGTGCGTATGATACGTCATTAGGTGCGTAATGGCCTGTAGATGACTGCACGCATATCAGTTTTTGCAAAATCAATTGTTTTCGACATTAAAATTAAGTTTTCCCTTAAAAATCGGACACCCTCTTTGTTAGGAAAAAATTAGCATACGCCGGAAGTGGAAGTAGCCTATATAATCGGGGAGAGGACGCGATTTTCATTTTTTCACATCAAGCGCGGAAGGATTATGCAAAGCGAGAGATTCATAGGGTTGGACGGGGCCAGGGTTGAAAAGTCGCGAAGCGGCTTTTCAACCCTGGTAAATATTAATAAAATAAATAATCTAATCTTTCAAAATAAATCGTGGAAGTGTTTCTAAACTTTTTTAGTACTTCTAAAAATAAAACGACATAATTATTTATGAAGCAATTCAAAAAGAAAATCGCTTTTCAACCAAAAACTGCCTTTTTGGACAAAATTTCGACCTTTTCAAAAAGTAGAAAAGAAGAGACAACTGAAGAATGGGCCTAAATGCACAATGTTTAATGCTACAAAATTGACGAAACATGTTATTGTAGACTCGCGTTTCTTTGGAAATTCTTGCTGTATCGGGGGATCTATTTTTTTATAAAAATTTATCAAGTTTGAAGTTTCGGAAAAGTCGCTACTTTTTCTCATCTTAACAACTAATTAAGGCTAGCTAATCTTAACACATGATTTTCTACAACCTCGTTATTTTTGAAACGTAAGGGCGATTGGTTGTGGTGGTTTTTGGTGCGCTAAATGGATATGTTTTAACCAATACGTGTTAAGAAATTCCTCCTGATCTTACGATTTTTGGACACACTCAATTAAAAGGCCGTCCGCGATTCATCCGAACAGGCCCCATTATGACTTGGCACAGTTTTTTTCGACCCCATTTTTATGACGTCATCTGAAAGAGCGTGGTCGAATTAGTAGCGTGGTATGGTTTTGGAAGTTTAAAAAGTTTAATTTTACTGTTAAAATGGGCCTCAAAGCTGCCACCTTCGAAAAACTAACTTGAAAATGACTGAACCAAACAGGCCGAAAATTTGTGTCAATACCTAATTTGGCGTGGGGATCATTTCTCTAATACATTTTGAAGCATGAAAATGGCCGGAACATGGTTAAATGGCGTACATACACAGTGACTCTCGACACTGGTCGATTTGCGAAAGCCGACTTATGCAGAAGATGCGCCCATTTCCGCATCGAATGGCGTAGCGCTATCGAGCGCGAACCACCCGAAAAATTAGCTTTATGCGTGAAATGGTGTTGAAATGACCTAAAATGAAAATTTTGAACTTGAAAATCTGAGATGAGGGACGCCCTGAGACGAGACGGTCGATGCGAAGGAGCAAAAGAAATTCGGCTTTCTTCGATGTCGCGGAATCGAACCCGGACCCTCCGCCTAGGAGCCCTGTGGCGCAATGAGTAGGGCGTCGGCGTACCAATCCAGAGGTGGCGCCAGTTCAATCCCAGCCCCCTCTCAGAAGCCGAATTTCTTTTTGCTCTTTTTTGCAATCGACTCGTCTCGGTCTCTAGATGCGATCCTATATCTCAGATTTTCCAAATTCAAAAATTTTCATTTTTTGGGGTCATTTTTAACACCATTTTCACACATAAAAGCGAATAAAACTAATTTTTCGGGTGGTTCGCGCTCGATAAGCTACACACCATTCGATGCGGAAAGAATGGGCGCATCTCTTCGTGCATAAGTCAGCTTTCGCAAATCACCCTAAAATGTCGAAAATGTCGAAAAACTGTGTATAGTACGCCATTTAACCATGTTCCGGCCATTTTCATGCTTCAAAATGTATCAGAGAAATGATCCCCACGCCAAATTAGGTATTGACACAAATTTTCGGCCTGTTTGGTTCAGTCATTTTCAAGTTAGTTTTTCGAAGGTGGCAGCTTTGAGGCCCATTTTAACAGTAAAATTAAACTTTTTAAACTTCCAAAACCATACCACGCTACTAATTCGACCACGCTCTTTTCAGATGACGTCATAAAAATGGGGTCGAAAAAAACTGTGCCAAGCATTGTTCGGGTCTCTCGCAAACGGCCTTTTAAAATACCCAGTTTCCACGGTTTTTAGTTGCTGTACGCGCAGCTGCCGTCGCCGTCGGATGTGCTGGAGGGGTTGTGGATGATCGCCTGCTGGCTCTATCGGGGCATCGCATACATCTGTTAGTTTAATTATATTCTTCACACCAATTCCTCAAAGAATCTCTGCTAGCAGGCCCTGTCATTTGAAACGTTGCAGTGTCCTTCATCTGGCCGTGGCGTTGGGTCCAGTCCAAGCCGATTCCGGTCGACAACCCGATGGACGGGATCGCTGGAAGGTTTGTCACCGGACCGAATCTACGAGAATTCACCACTTAATTAACTGTTTTTCCAAATAAATTAAAATAGGTAATTTTCGGGTGAGGGAACGAAAAGTTGCACTGAATTTCGGAGCATTCACTGATTTATTTTCCATTCTAAAACATTCTTTTAGTTTTATGACGTTATTTTAGTATTTCTGTAATGTCTCTAAACTATTCTTTTAGTATTCCTATTCTTTAGCTTTCTAATATTGTTACCGTTCAGCCCTCCTCGCCGACGTCGTGAGCACCCGTTGCCCGTCATTGTGCGCCACATCCACACCGCCGACGATTGCGTCGTTTTCCCGGGTCGAAGCTCCTATGATGATGTACGGTAGCTTCGATCGGAAGGATCGTAAAACATAACTTTTGCGGGGTTTACTTCAGCACCAAATTATAAGTCTAAATTGCAATACAAACAAAAATTAAATTAATAACTCTGACCAATTTTAGCATTTTGATGAAAAGCCCATATTTTTTATTTTTTAGTAAAATTTTGTGAAGTGTTTACGGGAGTGATTGTAAAAAAAACAGTTTAGAAACACTTTCAAGATTTATATTTAAAAAATTGGTTCCTAAGATAATGCGGCAAATTTTTTTCTCCTGATTCTGGGGCCTGTTCGATACTGGGTTCCGATCAAAACCCTTTTTTTTCCTCGAAAATCCCCGCGGGTTTATTCTGGGATTCGGTGTTTCATATTACACCAGCGCTGACCCCCCGCTCCGCGGGGGTTCAGCGCTGGCCTTCCCCCCCCACAATTTGAATTTAGAATTTGAATGCAAAATTTGGCTGAATTCCCGGTCGGTCGGGCGTACGGACATAAGAAATTTATATATAGTAGATATGTTGTCAAACTCCCGGGCTGCCTCTAATATCACAAATCGCACTGGTTACGGATAATTATCGGAAAATCCCAGACAGTCGAGCGCTGCGGCACGGCTGCCCGCGCGGAAGCACCGCCTCCGCAGCGCATCGAGTGGCGCGGCACGATGTTCGCCTTCCCGTCCGACCCGAAGAAGTGCCCCGACTACAAGCTGCACAAGTACAACTAGGCCGGGTGAGTATTCCTCTCTCTCCCTCTCCCTCTCCCTCTCACGCTCGCTTTCCCCTTCTCTCTGTCGCTCTCTCTCCTCTCTCTCTCTCCGCTCTCTCTCTCTTTTTTGGTGTCACTACATCGGCGCAACGTGTGCGTATATTAAATTTCGGTGTTTTAAAATGTAACAAAACATTGTTTTAAAGACAAAAATCGATTTTATGTTTCCAAAAAAATTGTGGGGTATTGAGCTTTCTAAATGCAACACCTTAATTTTTCGGTTGTTTACTGGGTTAGAAAACATTTTTTTTATCGTATTTCGATAACTTTTTGGGATGATTTAGCCATATTTAATTCTTTGGTATTTTTCAGAGTTTACAGAATATTTATTCGGAACTAAGCCTCCGCTCGGTTTGAAATGTGAAAATTCTAGTTTTAATTGGCCATCGATGTAAGAATTTTTGTATCGAATAACTAAAAAATGTTACTAATTGTTTTTTAACTTTTCACAAAACATTCATTTTGAAAAACCCGTTTTATAGCTTCCTAACGCCCTCTGCCCTCCAATTAATGCGCTGACGCCCCCGATGCTGTTGCGGCTACCGTACCCCCGTGAATACCGTACTCGCCCCCTCACCCTTCAGTTCTCATCACACTGATTATCTAACCTCCTCTCTCGGATATTTTCTATGTATCTCGCCCCCCCCCCCCTTACAGTATCCCATTTGTGTTCAACCGATGAAATGTGTGTGTGTCGCGTTTGTGATAAAAATGGAAATAAAATAAATACGTTAACCGACTGCATAACTAATGACGCATGATGGCAGAAATGGTCACCCGGTTTTCGTGAAACATCAGAATAATATTTGGGTCGCGTCGGAATTTTCGACAGCGCCATTCGATAGCGCGTTGCAAAAATACTGAGAGTTATAAAGGGTGTCCCAATAAAAAAACACCTTCCGCTAACTCGACGCATAAGAGTCGGTTCAGAATGAATGTTACAGCATTCAAAAGCCCTTGAAATGGCGAGTTTGCAACAATGAGTAAATCCATTAAGCGGTTGCTTTTTAAAAGATTCTCAAAAAAGCGGCCGTTATTGAAGTAATCCGCTCACAAAAACCTATGTTTCTTGGTTGCATTGGAAAAAGAGGTAGATTCGCGCAATTAGTGAAATGACAAGAAAGGAGGATGATATCAGGTTGGATAATAAGTTCTGTCACAATTTTTTTGAATCGTTTGTTAAAGCTGCAGACGTGCCCAAATTAATAGTGTGATATATGGTTTGATAGGTCTCCTCGAGCTCTAACTTGGGTGGACCCTCCTCGCACCCAAAAATTGAGAACCGCCGAGATAGAGCTTCGAGAAATTTTCCGCAAAAACGTACCAAACCGATTTTGCAAGCTATCTCTGCATAGAGCAATTTGCATGCGATACCTTTAACACCAATCGATAGCTTTCGAGGAGTAGCTATCGATAAATGTTGAGATCATCCAAATTGGACATCCGATGGCCGAGATACGACCCCTTGAAATCTGGCCCATTTCTTAGAACTTTTCCCAAAATGCCCTACAACTGGTCAAAATGCGTTCGGTTCTTTTGAAATCAAGCGGTCAGTTTTGGCTGCGGGCTATCAAATGTATGGGATTTCGGGAAAAGTTCTAAGAAATGGGCTAAATTTTAAGAGGACATATCTCGGCCATCTGATGTCCAATTTTGATGATCTCAACATTTATCGATATCTACTCCTTGAAAGCTATCGATTGGTGTTAAAGGTATCGCATGCAAATTGCTGTATGCAGAGATAACTCGCTAACACGCTTTTGCGTAATTTTACGAAAACCTTCTCGGGCCTGTATCTCGACGTTCCTCAATTTTTGGGTCAACTGAGGGTCCTCCCAGAATAGAGTGTTGTGAGACCTACCAATCCATACCTCATACTCCTGAATTGGAAACATCTGCGATTTTAACGAGCGGTTTCAAAAAATTGTGACAGAACTTATTATCCAACCTGATAAAAAGTAAGGCGATTAAATAGGACTAATCAAATATAAAAAGCTAGATCTAACCTCTAAAAACTACCCAAAATGAGTGAAAATTGGTTTAAATTATTCTAAGGAAACTAGATTCGAGTTTCGGCCGGTAGCGGCTTTTTTTTGTTGAAAAATCTATATTTTATTTTTTCCGTATAAATTCGTGCAATTTCAACGTTTGCGAATTGTTAGAAAAATTTGTAACTCTTTTTTTATGTTTCTAGTAGAAAAGAAATTGGATGCTAACCAAAAAATATTAACTAAAAAAGCTACATAAAAACTTCATTTTCCCCTGTACTTTTCAAGCGATTTCATGGATTAAGCAAATTATCATCTGACCTGCTTGATGAGTCTACTAAATTCGTTAAAACATTAAATTTATTCTACACAAAATGGCAATTGTCATGTACTGGATTAAACATAAAAATGATAATTTTTACTACAAAATTACTACAATAAAAATTCGATTTACTACAAAAATACGAAAAATCAAGTAATACAAAAATACAAAAACACACACTCAAATTGAAATGCGCACAAATCGACCAGCCGACATCAGAAAAATGAGAAGACAAAAAGTATAAAAAATGTTTAGGACATTGTTAAGGTATGATTTTCAAGGAATTCTTAAAAATAAAGTCATCTCCGCCTTCGCCTCCCCTGCCCTTCACTGTGGCGGATTGGTAAAATTCTCGGCCCCGAGGAATGGGGTCCGGGTTCGATTCCCCCGTATGAAAACTTTTTGCTTTTCCCCCCGACGCATTGGGAATTGATAGATGGTGTAACATCCATTAACGTTGAGGCTATATAAATTAAGACGACGTTGAAGATGGGGGTAGAGGGATGCCGAATTGACTGTAGAGAGACGCGCGGAGAGCACGAACCTCCTTCTCCAGACGAATAGACTCGGCGGCCAGGAACTCGTTGCGAGCGATCAGATGATCGACCTGGAAAATGGGGGAACTAAACTATTTAAATATTACAATACTTATTATATAATTTTTCTCTCTTTTGAAAACCGAAAAAGAAAAAACGAACCAGGACCAAACTATGAGGGACCCAAATTAAGCATTAAACCATCATACTTTGAAGTCTTTCCACTAAATAGGTCTTTTCTGACCGTTAATTAGATAAAATTTTCAAAATCCATGCTCCAGAGTTTTTACGTATGCCGAGCGGATTTGTATTTTCAATGATCGATGGTTATAGTTGCAAACGTCGTTAACTGCCAAAAATTGCATCAAAAAATTTATGAAAGCATGTTTCATCTATTTCAGTGTTGCTTTCGCTAGCCAAACGTCCAATCTGTGCGTCCTTCAGTGCCAAAAAAAATGCAGAAAGTAGTCCAAAAATAAAAATAAAATAAGTTAACTTCCGTCATGAATAATTTAAATTTTAAACATCTATTTTTCTTCTTTTTTACGTTACCCCCTCGGATCTATGTTCAATATGATAATGGTCCGAGGTACGAACGTGGTTATAATGAACACGAGTAAGATATGTCAAATTTTGCATCAAAATAACTTGTAAAAGTATGTTGTGAAGTATGTAATTTATGTCAATTAAATTAGTTTTAAAAGACAGTTCGAGGAGTACTTTTTGTGTTAACTTTTCAGGAAAAATGACAAATTAAAATGTTTCAACAAAAAATATGATCGGAAATTTGTTTGCTTATTGTAATAAAGGTAATGCCGGCGATTGCCTCCCCCCAAAAATTTGAATTTCCTCAACGAACCTCGCGAATCTCGCCCTTCTTCGACTTGCGCTGCTTCTCGCGATATCTGAGGGCTGCCACGCGGTTCTGCTCGCGCTTCCGCGCTGCTGCCTCTTCGCGCGTCAGCGAGGCAAGGCTGTAAAATTATTTTAATTTAGGAATCAAATACGAAATCAGCAACCGTCGTCCATTACTGCGCTCAAGAACTATGGAATTCACTTAATTGCCGCAACATCGATTTTCTTTGACATTTTGTTAATGAAAGCAGCGGAAAATTCAAGATATTTAAATGCTACGGCCTATCGACCGCTCTAGTCAGTTTAACGGCATGTTTATAATTTAATTCGAAAAATCCAAGAATTTTTAACACCAATAAAATTTTTTTGGTTTTCAGTGTTTCATGAAAAATTTCAGTACTAGCCTGAGAATTACGACTAATGAGCGTAACGGGGGTGCTTGCCATAACCCTTTTCATAGATTCTTGATTTATTTAAATCCCGATTTATTTTGTATTTATGGAATCCATTTCTATGCCTAGTAGTTAATCCGGCTATATTTTACGAAATTTAATAAAATCATCAGATTAAAAATTTATTCGCTCACCTGATGGGTTTACGCTTTGGCCGGGGTAAGTCTTCGTCGGACGTCTCCGATTGCGAGGACGAATCCTGAAATTAAATTGTAAGCTTCAAGAATATAATAGAAAAGTATATCAAAGAATGTTTAAATGTAACCGCGCAATAATAAACGTATTTGAAAAGTTTGAGATCACGGAACTATAAATCTACGGGAAAAGGTTTCAAGCCTACGCCGCCCAATTTCTATGTAACATTCTTTCGATTATCGATGCTGCGACTGTGAATACGAAAATGTCCAATCCTAATCCTTTTGAGAAGTGATAATTTTATTGCCCGTGGCCTAATTTCTATTATTTTTAATTATATTCATCTTAAATACATTTTTTATAATGAATTTTTTATTAACCTTGCCTGCCTGGTATTCAAGAATTATGAAATTTGATTATATCACAAGAAAGAACAATTAATAAACCCAATAAATTCCGTCGCCAGTCTCAAGCCGCCAATCCCTTTCAATATTTCATAATTCGCGTAAAAGCTGCCCCACGTCATCTATATTATTTCTTTTTTAATTTGAAAACAAAACCTTTTTTATTATTTTAATTTAATTTAATTTAGTGATAAATTAAACAAAAACTAGAGCCGAATTTACTTTATTTTAGTAAATTATAGCCACCAAATAACGCACCTCATCGATGCTGCGTTTTCGGGAGACAGCCGGCGACGGGACGGCACTTTGGCTGGGGCTGAGGTCGAGCTGGAAAAAAAATGTGTATCAGGCTTTTACATCCTATGGTGGAAATTCCGGGGATTAATGTGTTTTTCTTGTGAGCTGCTAATTAAAATGAATAAATTACAGATTTTTACCGTCATTTTAAAGGGACGGACAAGGCATATCCATGGGGTTTTTATGTGCGCATCGCGCGTGGCGGCAAAATTCTTAGCGACTCCATAGGAAAAATACTGGCCGCTCCCTTGCTGTTCCCTTTAACGCCTAAAATTACCTCTTTTGTGGCCTCGATTTCGGTGCGTACGGAGAGGATGAGGTCGTCGAGGAAGGGGATCGGCTCGACAGGCGAGTCGGGGTAGGCGGGAGGACTGAAAAAAACGTGTTTCACAATTTGTACTTATTTCCAAAAATTTATTACAAGTAATACGCACTTCACACTCACTCCGAAACAAGCTAAAATATTTCCTCAAGCATCTCTGCTAGTCTGCCAGCTGGCTTTATCCTAAAAAATCGCTGCTAGCTAGCCCCCAGTTCTAGTACTCTTTAATCCAAAAGAGATGGAATTTAGCGCATAAAATGTACCAAATAAACTATAATAAATAAATCAAGGATAATTCAGTAAATTATTATTTAGACCTACTCATACAAGTTTGAAAATCATGGCGTATTCACATTAATATATTCAAAACAATTTTGTTCCACAACTTTTTTGAAACATCTTAATCGCTAAAAGTACTTGATTTCAATACAAAAAAATTCCAATCCAGAAAATATCAAGTAAAAGAAAAATAAATACAAATAAATAAATAAAATAGAGTAACGCAACGCATTGATGAAATGACTGACTAAAGTGACCAAAAAACCTTTAAAACATCTTTTTTTTCTATGTGTTCAGAAAACCCAAAAATAACTACCGCAGTAAGGTTTTTCATAAAATTAAACTTGTTAAGTTTGGTCATTTTTGGTCGAAAGAAGTTTGCCAGAATTAGCAATAATTGTGAAGTATTTAAGGTTAGGAGTAGTACGAAACATTTATCTACCATTTATCTGTTTATTTTAGAAAAATGAATGCTAAGTAAATTGCCCCCCTGATAATGCGAAAGCGTCGTCCGGTTAAAATAATTCGGATGATTAAAAATGCACAATCCTTATTTGGCACACAAAAACCATGCAATATCAGCCCAAAAAATGTTGTTTCAAAGATCTTTTTGAAACATCGAAATTAAACACGTCCTTTAATAAGATTAACGCGATTCAAATTAGCGTACCATTGATATGGGGCGAGCTCCTGCTCCAACAGCGTGAGGTCGAGGTCCTGGAGGTGTGGGGGAGAGAGGGCGAGAGATGGAGAGGGGGCAGACTGGCACAGCGATGCCGACGGGGATACGGTAGAATAGCTCGAATACTGTGGGTTGTTGATGAAGTGTTGCTGGGCGGGCTGGTCGAGTTGGCAATAGTTGCTGGAAAGGGGAAGGTTACGGTAGTTTGAAATTTTCTTAACAAACTTTATTTGGCTTCAAATTTTGATTAATTACAATTATTCAAAACATGCCAACCAAGGAATGAAATTAAAATACGGTACCCCTTGGGGAAATTTTTGGAAACATATATTTTGCAATTTTAAAATATTTTAAATTTAATATATTTTATTTATTATATCTAGATATCTACATAGATTTCTTTTTAACCCTTGTTTTTGCCCATTTGTTAAATTAAATATTTAGAAAACATGAAGAACGGTAAATTGCACCCTGCGTATCACCGGCTTTCAGAGAATTTTTTGAAACATTTTTTCTACGATATTAATTTTTGATTGTCGTTCGATAAAAACTAGCTATTTTAGGTTTCAAAGAATTGCCAATTTAGTTTAAAGGTGACAGAATTGGATAAATTTCAAGATCTGCCGGGTTTCCTGTTGAAAATAGAAGAATTCCGGCTAAAACAAAAACGGCCCGTGAATTATTATCCTTTTTGCCGGCCCAAAAATCTCTCAGAATTTGAAACACTATTTTTTAACGTTTTCGAAAGCTAACTTTGATGCATTCAACTGTTTCATAAGTTAGGTTTACTTTTATTAAGTTAGTTAGATCCGCCTTCATATCAAGTCGTATTCCTGTGGAAAACCCCTGAGGTTCGTGCAAAGTTTTTGAAACATTTAATTTTTAGCATGAAATTGAAAATTAAATCGACGAAACGGTATGACGCGAAAATTCGGATTTCAAATCTACTGATTGTAACGGTGTAAGGGTAATGACAAAGCTTTTACAACAGAATTTCTTACATAATTCATAAAATAAGGCTTTAAACTGTGCCATAAACGATTTTAAACCCAGAAAACGTACCTGTAGTATTCAATAGACTCCTCCACCAATTGGTCCATGAATGGACCCGTTGCCTCCGTGGGCCTGCTGAAAATGGAAGGAAAATTAGCATAATTTTTGTGAGGGTTTTGTAGTTTTTATTTTCCACTTGGCAGGCTAGCAGCGATTTTTTAGGAATTTTGGCGAGAATACTGAGTAAATATTGAAAGTTAAATCCAAGGGTTTAGGGCAAGCTAGCCAACGCTCTTTCGGAAACATGAGCAAAAAATCCCGTTCTTGATAGCTCCACGATAGGCCGACTAGCAGGGGTGGTTTGGGAATGATTGCGATTTGAGAGCTAACTAAAATGAGCTGGATTAATTTCTTTTAGGCTTGGACCATAGACTTAATGTTACGAAACACTTAATTTTATTCGTCGACCGTCATTTCTGCTTCGAATTTCTTGTACAAATTTGGAACCTAAATATACATTTTTTTTAGTCATACAAAATCGCAAAAAGGCTTTGTGAATGTCGAAAAGCCTCTTGAATCACGAAAGAAAAGAAGCAAACCATTAAAGGAAGTCACTGGCGTCAGCACATTAGTGATCCTCCCCGCTACGTAAGTCGGACAAAAGCCAAAACACTAATTTTTTTCCAGGATTTTGAAAAATCTGCGAATTAATCAAATTATCCCATCAATCTCTCAATTTCGAAACATTAAGTTTTGAGGGCGCAAAACGCCGGGATTATTTGAGACACTTTGAAGAATTCTTAGTCAAAATTTTCCTTCGGATTAGGTTGGCTGTAGAGCATTTCTGACGGAACTAATACACGGGAGACTTTTGCGGCGACAAAAGTGCACGGCCCGTGCACTAGCCGGTACCGGGCCCATCGCGGCGGCCGCACGGCCCACGCAGTATTGTCGCGGCCCGTACACGGCAACTCCGCGGCTAGTGCACGGCCCGTGCACGGCTACTCCACGGCTACTCCACGGCTACTCCACGGCTCTCTCACGGGCGCGCGCCTTTCGCGGCTAGCGCATGGGCCGCGCACTTTTGTCGCGGCAAAAGTCTCCCGTATTCTTGATGAATCCATACGGAATTTCTATAATTTTAATGGCAAGCTGGCAGAAAAGCAGTCAAAAATTGGAAAGAATTGCTTGAATGGGTATGACAACGGGCAGACTAGCGGAGACTTTTTGAGTTTGATTTTCTTCATTTTTGTGGAATTTAACCGCGTTCAATAACAACAAGACGCGTTCGTCTAATAACATGCCCGTTAGGTGCTGAAACCCTAAAAGACACGCAACATTTAATTTTACAAGGCTTAGAATTTTCGCGCGGAAAAAAGAAAACTAGATTTGTTTCACATTGTTTTTACGATTCTAAAACGAAACGCAGCTCTTCCCATTCCGCGGATTACCAGGGATTTTTCAGGGTAATTCGCCAACAATAAGCCGCTTTGCTGAATGCAAATTAGCCTGTGTAAGGTGATCCTACAACCCTTAAATTTCGAAACAGTCCATTTTGAAGGCCAAAACGCTTGGTAAACTAGCAGATAATCTTTATGAATTTTCAGGACTTTGGGGGTCAAAATTGGCTAATGACGATCTTCATAGCCATGGCAAGCTAGCAGAGACGTTTTTGAAGTCGAAACCGGTTTTATTAGATTCGAAACAATGGTATGACAATCCCTGGAACTCGAAACATCTTAACAAAAACTGACCATAATTGGATAGGCTCCAAAGTAGGACTGCGGATAGCATGGAGGGCAGGTGGTGGCTGGAGCGATGGAGCATGAGGTGGCTGAAAAACGAGGATTGCGTACCGATTTGCGAGGTGTTTTTAAAGAATCTACTGTGAGGCAAAATAGTACGCAAAATTTTTCCGCGGACACTAAAAAAATCAGAAACATCTTACTGAAACTGCGAAAATCCTGTCACTTTCCCCATCCCCCGAAAAACACGTACCGGCGGCGGCAGGCGCGGTGACGGCGTCGAGACGAAGAAGTCGCTTGGAGCACGACTTTGAAAGGGAGGAGGACGTAGAGGAGGATGAGCAATTGGCCCGACGCTGCAAAACGGTGCCACGGAGACGATCAAACTGCTGATCGGGTTGCTGAAAGGTGGATTATTGAGAGAACATAAATAGATTTTGTTTGCTGGATTTAACATGTTTCATACATGAAACATGTTCAAGCGAAAAATTTTTTCGCTAATGTTGTGTTGATTGGAAAAGAATGTACGATTTCTTTAAGGTTGAGCTAAATTAAATTTTAATACTCCCTATCTAAAACGCTAATAATCGATGTAAAAATAGATATATAAAAATTAATGGTCTGCTATTTAATACTTTTGCATTTTTCGCAATACAATTTTCCTTAATATACCGGTTTCCAAATTACATATTGGATGCTCAAGTCAATGTGTTTCATGGTTAAAACATCATTTTTCGAAGTTGGTTTGTTCTAATTAACACTATTTTGGTACAATCATGCTTCAGGAGCTATAAATTAAAAAATTTCAAGTTTAATAGGGTGGGCCCTTAATAGAATACCCGTAACTACGTTTAAAATTTGGCTTTAACTCTTGGTTCTAAACGCAGATATTTAGTACTTGGGTAAATAAAAATTCCCTTATTTGGATATTTCAATAAATTGGATAGATGACTGGATTATGTTTCTAATTCTTGTAATTATAATTGCCGGTGTGCACTATGCGCAAGGAATTTTCAGAATTTAGGCCTGCTAAAAATGTGTTTCATAGGCCAGTTGGTTACCAATTTTGGGGTGTGTAATCATTCAAGGAACAAGGAAGCGCCTTTCTACCAGCAAATAATTTTTTCGATAATTAAAATTAATAGCGACAATTCTTAGCCCTAGCATTCGAATTATCACAAAAAATCACCAGCCATAATGCCAAAAAGCCGAAAACTTATTTTAGTTAAAAATCGTATCTTTCATCAAAATTAGTTCCCCTGAAGCTTTTGGGGGTTAGAATATTGATAGAGTCGATCCATCAGAAAAAATATCATCAATCCGTCACTGGATTAGAAAAATGATAACTTTAATTTTTGGCATAAATAAAGTTCCATAAAATACGAGAACATTTAAATAGTAATTTTTATTAAATAAAAAAAATATATTTTGACGTACTTGGGGGGTAGTGATGGGACAGGTTTCGCCAGTCGTCTCCGGCCAAACCCACGACTCGACGGATTGAACCGAGGCCAGGCACACGTCTTCGCCAATTAGGGGGATCAGAGCCTGAAAATATTTAAATTCTAGAGATAAAATAAATATATTTAGCTCTATTAAACCGGAATATTAAGTAGTATGTATTTACTATGCTATTAAATTTAAAGAACGGGGCCCTTTATAATTTTACCAGATGCTGAAATATCGATTTTGGTATATCCCTTCAAGCCTTAATTTACAAAAATGCTGAAATTGGATTAAGCACCTGCGAATTTTTAGCAGAACAATTATCCTACTATATATAAAAAAATAGTGTCTGTGTGTGTGTAGACACTTTGCATAAAAACCCGGGTTCCAGCCATAACTCGAAGGGGAAAGAATTTTTTGGTCCAGAAATAAGGTAGTTAGGGGTAGTCGAGGGCGTAGATTATTGCACGCTTATCAGATTTTTACTAAAATTTTGTTTTATACCTTATTTTAACGTTTTAAAAACATATGGAAATAGACTAATTTGCATACGAGGCGCTAGGAGCCTCATTTTGGCTTTTGTCGGCTCGAGGCCGGTTGCTTTTGCTATTTTTAGGGTTCGCTCTAGCTCCGGCCCGAATTATACAAAGCCCAACTTTTAAAGATGCCCGCGCAAAGGCCAGGGGTGAAAAGCCGCGTAGCGGCTTTTCAACCCTGGTGGTTGAATAATTTGATATTCAATTTGTAAAATTTCAAGAAATCTAATTTTCATTTTTCATGAGTAATTAAGAATTCTGAAATCTTTAGGATAGCCATTTTTTTGCCTCGAAATTCGATGTTTTACGACAAATCCAAACACGCCAAAGTTTTGCTAATATAATTTTCGATCACAATCAGGTATAAAAATTCTACAAAAACTTGAATTTCGGTCCCTGAAAACCCCGAACTCACCATCGATTCATCCATGTACAATTCACAACATTCCACGGGCAGTGACGACATTTTTCGTGACGTTTTTAGCGAGTTTTTCCGGAAGCTTTACAGCAACGAAGGGAGCGAGCGGAGGCTGGAGGGAGGCTGCAAAAATCAGTGTTTCTTGGAAATCTTAAACAATTTTTAGGCGAGTAAAATCAATGGTCTACCCTTTCAATTCCCAAAATCAAACCTTTAAAATTGGTAAATATCGTTGTTTTAAGCCGACAAGTGTAAAATATTGCTTCCTTACTAGCCCCTTTAAAGCAACTAGAAGTAAATAAAAAGGGAGAATTGATTCTATTACAAAATCTTTCTATTAAACACCCCGTTTATAAAAAAATTTATTAAATTTTGATGAAACCTATATGTTTATTGAAAAGTTTCATTTGAACAGAACCCGACCAAGAAATTTTCGATCACTATTATAGTATGCGAATTATTTAACGTTACATGGTGATTAACTTTTAAATGCCACATAAAAATAATGTCGCACAAATCGCCCAATCGCCTTCGTGATTTTCAACACATTTTTATGATCTTCGAATTGAATCTGAATGCTCTCCGAAAATATATGTATATATTTTCGGAGAGTAATTTGCCCTTCTCCTACAATCTAGACGTAACATTTTTATTGTGCCCTTTTATTTCGGACAAAAAGCGGTTACCTTGGAGCAGGGAGCTGGAGAGCTGGTGAGCAAAGTTCGAGTTTCCTGAAATAAATTTCATTATTGCAGTTAGTTGCTTAATTTTACATAAAATAGAAGTATTGAAAGAACATGTTCCAAAAATCACCCAAACGCATCGAAGGCACGTAAACTGGAAAAGTAAAGCCAAGATGGTCACTCGTTATCAGCAAAATGAAATCATCACGCCCCGGGTTTTTCGAGGGGGGAATTGACGCGATGGTGGGGTACAGAAAATGTGTTTCGCCGAGCGGTAAAGGAGCGGTAAGTTTAGGCTCACCAACTAATATTGATCACTAATCGGTCATCCTTAGCCTTTAACTTCTTTTAAAAAGGCATAATTTTAGAGGTTGTGAAAAATTTTTCACATGGATAGTTTATTCTTCCAGGTTTACTATTCAACCACACGAGAGATTTTATTATCAAATTTAATAAAATTCGGTAGATTTTAAAATCAAATGTTTAAAAATTTACAAATGTGAAAGATGAAATCAAAAAGCAAAACATAGTCGTAAAAACGTTTAAATAAGGTTTAATGGCGTTGCGGGCGCGTCGCGGCAATACGCTTTCATACATTAAACGTAAAGCTGCAGCTTTTAGCGCCTGCCTCCCAGAAAAGCGTCTAGTAGCGTGACCTCTTAGGTAGTGCAAATGTGTTTCGGTCAGCTTTCAGTTTCAATTTGCACATTTAAGGATAATCGACCGTTGGAGCATCCCGCTATGAAGACCCCAACAAACCCACAAGCAAAATTGGAAATATCGCATTAAAAATGGTAGTAATATCTTCCTTCAGAGAGAGAGAGAGAGAGAGAGAGAGAGAGAGAGTGAGAGAGAGCGGGAGAGCGAGAGAGAGAAGGTATCTATCAAAAAAACTTGTTTCAGCAAACTTCAAATAAGGGTTACAAATTAATAGGATAATAGTAGATCTGCAGCCCCAATGCTTTGATCAATATTACCAATCGATTTGATCTCAAGCAAACCAGCAGGTGTAATAGTGAGATGGGGTACGGTAGCGGAGGGGAAGGGCACAGAATAGGGAGGACAAAGCGCACGGAAATGGCTCCCCTCACCGATTTGATTGGTTGATATGTCAAGGAAATATACACGCGCCGCTCTCTCTCTCTCTCGTTCTCTCTCTCTCTCTCTCTCTCTCTCTCAACCAAATCGGCGGGGGCTGTAAATCAGCTGCTGCGGCGCCGGTCGAGCCGATTTGCTCCTATCGACGATCACGAAACGATCCGATCATTTTTGGACGCGTGGAAAGGTCAAAGTAAGCAAGAGGAATTTCAGCAACAAATTTAAAATATATGTTCCAAGAAAATTATTTTCCGAATTGCCGCAGTAACTATTACTGAACTGAAGAAATTTATTGTTCCCAACAAAGCATGAAATATATCTTTGAAACCGTTGCTCAAAAAAATAGCAAAAGATGTTGTTTTGTTAATAAAAAGTTAGAGAAATTAAGATATGGCTTAAAGGGATCATGAAAATCAGAATAAAACGAGCTTTAGTTCTAAACTTAGTATAAATCTTCTCTGCTAGCTCCTGCTTCGCCCCACTCTCTCCTTATTTTTTGCATTATCATTTCCGGTTGGCACCTTGCCAATTATAGATGAGCCCTAATCTACTGGGTCTCCTTATCCCTTTAAACCCAGTCTTGAAAGAAATTGAAGAAAGGACCATGTAGGTAATACAATTATATCCTCTGACATTTTTAGTCGCTATAAAGTTTCTTGAAACATATGTTTTTGACCTATGGTTTTTGGACCTTTTTACAGCGAGTAGATAAAGATGAATTACGCATAAATAGTATAGCTAAACAGAGATAACCATGAATATAATACTAAAAACTAGAGTTTAAAATAGAGTTATTGAAAACGAAATTCTCAAAATTTTCAAAAATATTTTTTTTGAAAAGTTGGAGTCGGAAGTTTAACCCTCTTTTTAATGTATCTTGGCAACGTAAATGACAAAATTGTTCGATTTTTTGGATTATTAAAAATTTTTAAGAGGCTGCAGTAAGACCTATAAAATCTATTTGGGCGTATTTTTTTTGATAAAATACAGTAATGTAATCAATCGTTTTATGCTAATAGAATACGGTAGCCAGACAATTTAACAAAAGCCAGGAATCAATTTTCCAAACCAAGAAAACGCGACCCAAAGCAGATGCAAAATGACCGACTCGAAGGCGGATGACGAGGCGATGCTCTCTCGGCGAGAGGGACCAGAGAAACCGGGCAGATAGGGTGGATTTCGAGAGACCGAGACGAAAAAGGGGCCTCTTGCCCGCCTTTTCGGCGCGCTGAACATGATGCAATGTTGGGGAAGACGGGCACGGTTCCGGCACGTGCAGCCCCCCGCAAAGCAAAAATCGCCCTGGCTGCATGCCAATAGATTAGCATTACAATGGAAAGGGCAAGCAAAATTGGCAAAAAGTGTATTGAAAATTATTAAAATACAGCTCGTTGTTAACGATTTTAATACGTAGAAAGCCCACGCAAAACAAAAAACGCCCTGGCTAAACAGATTAGCTATGCAGTGGAAAGGACAAAATATTCTGAAAAATGTTTCGAAAAAATATGATTTTCAATAAATTTTTAAGGTTTGAATAGGTCGGACTCCCAGCTGTACAAAAATACCCATGGCTGCATGCGAGCAGATTAGCGCTACAGTGGAAAGGGCAAAATCTGTAAAAAGATGTTTCGCAAAATTATTGACATTCAAAATATTAGGGTTAAGTTAATGAAGTAGAGTTTTGAATCCGTAGAAGCCCCCACTGAACAAAAACCCCTCTGGTTGCATGCCAACATATTAGCACTACAGTGGAAAGAGCGAAAAATGTTGCAGAAAAAGGTTTCAAAAATCGTTAAAACCCAAAAAGTTTTCTAACGCTGTAATGCATACAGTATCGTACGACGAAACCCACGAGAAATCCGTTGATGTCTCCATCCATCTGACCAAGCAATAAATCGGAGCTAAGCAAAGAATTCAGCAAAAGACCGCTTCGAAAGAATTCTTTAAATCTGAGACTCGATGTTTTAAAGTTAAGGTAAATGCCGAGAAATCGAACCCGCGGTTAGGACCGGCAGATATTTCTTGCCCGAAAACACTCGAAGAAAATTGAGAAAATCTTGTGTTTCATATTTTTACAGATTTAAAGAAACCTAAAGCGCATCATTACTTGTGGTCGGTCTGAATACAAAACAGAACTTAATTAAGTCAATTTACTTAATAACAGAAATATGATTTTTTTCGAGCACAACTGGCGAAATGTTCGACTTTTGCAAACTTTGGTTAACTGGAGAGTTTTTCCACTTCAACGGTTCGTAAAATTCGCAATTTGTAAATACGTAATAATTCGTAATAAAATTTTAAAAATGCTAGGCGAATATTGTTATTCCGCCAGGCTACAAGCCACAATGGGGGCACATTTTTTTGGGAATCGTACGAATTTAATGGCTAACAATTCACCATCCCATGTTTGATCAGTAAGGTTGAAAAATCTGTAGAGTTCAAAATATTCGGTGAAACACCGGAAAGTAAAGTTACATATTTAAAAAAACCCCCGTGGCGTTCTATCGTAGTTTGATCGCGATTGTGGTCTCGACCACCCGTACCTGACCCCCCGATTCGAATGATAAGCAATAGGACGGCTCAAATAAAACCGAAATTTGGAGGGTAGTACCTTCTTGAAACGACCAGCTTTATAATTTTTAAAGTATCGTAACTCTTATTTTTTTATTGTGGGCATCTTTACATCAAGTACTGAAATGATAAATTTTCGATAGATTCATGCTTTCAAGAAACATATTTTCGCAGACTGAGAAAAACTGGTTGATTCTCAATCGCTGAAAACAAGCATGCCAAAGCTTTGATGAAACATATTTTTGCACGGGTGTTTCGGGTTTTGCGCGGGCGGTTGACGAGTTTCCACTACCACCCTGAATATTAATGTCTTTTCGTATTCCTAATGCATCTCTGTTAGCATTGTATCTTATTTAACACAAAAATAAACATAATAATCAGAGAACTGAGCAAAAAGTAACAAAAATATCTATTAGAAATCCTGATTTAGTAAAAACTGTCTTTTTCAATGTTTACACATTTCGAGCTCATCCCGTTGCAAATTCCATGTTCCAAAAATAAGCACTCATCAGGTAAAAGTACAAAAAAATAATAGTTTTTCTATGTTGTGTGTAGCTTCAAATTCAGATTTCAATGCTGAACATCAGCCGCCAGGAATGTCTATGCGACGACTTGGTGAACATCTGGGCCACCGGACTAGTGCAGAACAAAATCTACAAAATACACGCGTCGTGGGTTTTTATCAAACAACGAAAAATAACCTCATTTAATAGCATTTTCCCTACTTTTTTAGATATAAAAAGTGCCAAAATCCTCGTTATTTTGGTCAAAAACGTACGAAAAATAGTTTTTATAACTTTCTAGCAATCAAAAATTAATATAAACACTTTAAAAAGGCATTCTATATAATTAAATTGATAAAACAGATATTAAGTAAAAATAGATAATAGGTTAAGAAAAAGATGTTTCCACTTGCTAATCCCCCCGTACGAAAGATGAAATACGATGTTTCATCGCAAATATGATACTTAGTGGAAAATGCAAGCATTTCATGTTGACACAAACTAGACCTTTTAAAACTTCTTTATATCAAGTTTTTTTCAGCTTCAAACATCGCACCGGGACCCATTTTGCCTACGGCCTGTTCAAGGCTGACGCGAGGGGTACGGTGGATTTGAGTCGCGACAGGCCGCTCATCGGAACGTATAGAGGTTGGTTCCGTAATGGACGTGGCTTTAAAGGGGTTGGGAAGGCAAATTTGCATCATTTCGAAAACGGTGAAACGTTTGCCAAATAAAAAGTTTATGCCATAAAAAAGGAGTTGGACTAAGTTTGGTGTTTCAAGAACCGTGTCTGAAGTCAATCACTCTGGTTTAACGAGCATTTGATAATGTAACGATAAAGAGGTTAAAATAAATATGTTTCGCCAAGCCAATCATACCAATTGATCCGCACTGTCCCTTAATTAAAAATTTTTGCGTATACATTCGCCCGCGACACGTAACTTACGGTTCTTTTCCATTATCAGGGGGGCCTAATTTCCTGTGCCTTTAAATGCCTATTAAAATAAAAGCTGTAACATTTTCCGTTTAAGACTACTAAAACACAGTTTAGAAAAACTTCCTCTGTTTATTTCAGAAAAATGGATGCAAAAAACATTAATTCACATGATAACGCGAAAATACCACGCTTTCAAGGCATGGGAACGCCTTGAGAGTTCCTTAAAGTAAAAAAAAACAGTCGCAACTTTGTATTATTCAAATTTTGCTTTAGAAATCGATTCAATGGGTCTCTTTCACTCGATGGGCCCTGCCGAAGACGTTCGGCCCGGATCTACCGTATGGGCGACACCGCCTGAACCGTTTGTCTACACCATCAAGTAAGATTTATTTTCAATTTATTTTTAAGCTAATATACCAATTTATATCCTTAAAAATCCAAGCACGGTGAAAAAATTCCATAGATTTTTAATTTTTAATATTGAGCTTCGAAAGATTTATTGAAATCGAATTTTCACATTTTTTTTGTGATTTTTCGCCTTTAAAATTGGCCCAGTACGTACGATTAGCAGCAATCAAAGTAAAAAGAAATGGCAAGAAAAGTGAAACAATTAAATTTAAAATTGCCAAAAAGAACAAACTCACGAGTTTTATTAATAGCTTGGAACCAGTATTTAAATTTTTGGAATATAACATCGGTTTTATGCATTTCCCGACGTTAGTTTATTTTATGAGCGCGGTGCTTTTTATGATGTTTCAGTCGAAAACGAGTTCAGCGCAGTGAGAATTATACTAATCAATACCATCATGCGCTGCTACCATTGCTACATTAAACAATTACATTTCAAATTGAATTAAAGCAATTAAACTCATTGAAGGTTGGAGCTTGCGCATTATCGTGGGGGGGGGGGCGCAGAAACCCTGCAATTTTGGTTAAAAAATACAAAATGTAAAGCTTTTCCATAAAAATGGCCAATTTTCTACCAAATTTATCAATACTTTTAAATAGTTAAATGTACTAAAAACACTATTATAATACTTTAAATTACGTTAGGACCCTGGTAGGAAAAATTAATTTTTTTACTTTACCTGATTTTAACTGATTTTTAAACAAAATCCCATTATTCAATAAGCTTTTTATGGCGCATATTAAAAGCATTACAAATCTGCTGAAAAGTGGCAAACAACTAGGCAATGGCACAAACTGAAAGATAAACTAACAGGTAGGCAGGCGGTTTGCATCTCCTGGCTCGGCGAAACATACTTATTTAGCGGAAAATTTCTATTTTTTTAGAGGTTGCAAAGATGGAATGCATTTCTTTTTTATCAACATAATTTAAATCATTAAAATCTAGATTACTGGGCGACAAAGAAGCGCTACTAGACGAGCTGAAACATACGAGACACTGGAAGCATCCACTCGTTAGGAGTATCGACGTGGAAAATGAGGACTTGACCGGGACTGTTTATCTACCCCCAGGTGCGTTAATGTAAATTCTAAATTTTTTATCTACTTTTTAAATTCAAAATTTATAATTATTGGGCTTTGGGCTAGCCGTATCGGTTTTATTTGGCTTCTGCGTCCCATGCCGATTAAGGTCACTAATTCCTGCCCTACCCTATTTTTTCTAGAAACAAATTATTTTTACAAATTTCCAATTTCATTAATTTGGTGGCGAATCGAGCTCCATTAAATTTGTAACGTGCTCTTGCCCATTAAATCAATAATTACTGCCGGAGCCCACTTTTTTCCAGAAACACATTATTTTCGCAAATATTTCGAAATACCAGTAATTTAGTTGCGAATCGAGCTCCATTAATTTTATCTTGCAAGTGCACTTACATCTTAATTGCAAGGCTAAACGGGTAACAGCTAAGAAACAACTTCAAGAAGTAATAAAATGGGTGAGGATTGATTCGACCCGTTCAATTAACGAAACATACCCTCTGGACAACAAAACAATTTTTGAAAAAATGTCGGGGCGTTGGTTATATTCAGGAAAGACTCTTGATAACAAAGAAAATACGGGGTTTTTCGTTGAGTACCGTAATCCTTTGAAATTTGTAAGACTGGAGGAGCTATGGGTTTTTCTTCCTTTATTCTGCAGTAACCAGCCATTTCGGCATTAAAGTCGCTGCTTCAAGCCTTAATCTATTTTTTCCAGAAACATATGATTTTTGCAAAACTCCGATATTCATTTCAGGCCCGGGCCCATTTCCTACCGTAATCGATTTCGCGGGGACCGGTGGAGGCATTCGACAGCATCGAGGAGCTCTACTGGCCTCGAGGGGTATTTTTAACGTGTTTTTTAACCAAATTTAAAACCTAATTTAATGGTTAATTTCCAACGTAATGTTACCGACAGCCCTAGATTAATGTTATGCTTTTGCCTTTTGTTCTGGCGTTCGAGGATCAGGATTTCCTCAACGGGCTTTTAAAATGAAAAATTTAAAAGTTTATCATAATTTTACTAAAATTTTTTTCCTACCGTCGTTTCGTACATATTTTGAAACCAGCATTCGAGGGGCATTCCCCCGTTTGTTACAGTTTCTATTCTAATAAAATTTTTATAAGCTTCGTTGATGTCTACTTTAAATTTGACAACTTGTTTTAATTTCAATTCAGTTTTTCTGTAGTTAGTCGATTTAACTAATTTTTATTTTTGTTTTTACAGTTTCATAATTTTAATTTAATAACCAGCGCACAAAGCCCGCTTCGCCGGCCTTGGGCGCTGGAATGCGGCCTTTGCATGAGAAATTTGACTTTCCGATAGCTTTCGGTCCTTCGGACCCCTCCCTTTCTCCGACCACACCCGCGTGTGCAACTTGCAAGAATGAGGAAATTTGTATTTTTTGGGATTATGCAAAGTAGCCCTCCCTGGCGCCGGACACACACACACAGAGATACACGCCAAAATTATATAAGGTAGGATGTGCACTTTCTCTAGGTTTCGCCACCCTTGCCCTCCCATTTTTCGGCTACAAAAATCTACCCGCCGACCTCGAGGACGTCGACGTCAACTATTTTTTGGTAAACTTTTTATATGTTTTTTATTTTTGTAAACGGGCTTGCCTATCATCGAATCAGTTCATTTTTAAAACGCAGCTACAACTTTTTTATGAAACATAGTTTTACAAACAAAAACAAAAATATAATCAATTTCTAGGTTGATCTTTTTGTTAACTATTGCAGTGATAGGATGATTATATCTATCATGTATCTTTTAATTGATAATTAGCATTAGCAAATTGAATGGATTTTTAATGGAAATCAAATTATTTTATTTTGCATCGAACGAGAGATGAAGCAGCCAGGTTTAAAAATTGTGTTTTGAAAATTTAAAATATTTTGGCGCAGCTAAATTCATTAATAATCATTCGAGCCCTATGCGAAACATATTGATGGTAAATGGTGATATCTAGTTGAATCGAGCTATTCAACACTTTTCAAAATTTGCGTGCAAATATGTTTCGTGTCTTAAGGTTACCGCGCTGGTCTGGGTTATGCTAATTGATACTCTTGATGATAAATAGAAAAATAGGGCGAATAAATAATAATAATAACCTAGAAAGCGATCGATTGGCTGGCGCGGCAGCCGTTTTGCGGAAAAATCGGAATGCAGGGCAACTCGTTTGGCGGGGTCGTTTGTTTGGCAGTGGCCGATCGGACTGACAAGGTACGGTAATGTAAAAAACTTTAATTGCGCTGAATCACAGATGTTGATTAAATTATAGGGTTTAAATTTTCTTAGTTATGACAGATAGCAGCTACATACATTTTTAAAACCGGCTTCGCGCCCGCACAATTTCAGAATTTTTAACCCGATAAGCAATAAAATGCAAATTAAAGGCATAAGCAAGTCAGAAAAATAATTTGCCTTCCTCGGGATAATTTCCAATTCTATTGCAATTAAATTAACTTCAAAATCGGAGTATAAAAATTGGTAATAGCTTCAATTCTAATTAGAATTTAACATCACTAAATTCATGTTTTTTTTGTAGATATCGGCCTACTGTATCATCAATTCTCTGCACGTGATGGATCCGAACGCGCGGATACGCGCTGACGGAGAATTCATGCCGTGTGCCGAGTAAGTGAAAATATGTTTTAATGCCTGTTTGAATTGGATTAATATTTTCCAGGTGAATAATGAAGGAAAGAAGCTGGTAATTAATCGATTAAACGGTATTTCAAGAATCCACAGCTTTAATTCCTTGTTTTTTTATACAGCGAGGAAAACAATTTTTATTTCTTAATTGATTTTCTTAATTTTCTTTCATTAGTACGCTAACTAATTTTATTTAGTTGAAACCCAAATACTTTTTTATCAAGAGTTTTTATGAGGCTACGTTTTATATAGGGCGAAAAAAGATGATATGGCTAAATACTGTAAAAGCTACGCAGCGATACTCTGGATATGACTGAATTATGCATGTTAGCAACCGGTATCACAATATTAAACAGGACTAATACCTGATCAGCCATATTTGTGAAACATTTTTTCTCATTTTTGGGGAAATTTTTTTAATTTTTGTTGCAGGCTTCCAATGGATCTGGAATACCATTTCGAGGACGAGGCCCTCATCTACCGTACCACCACCGAGAAATTGCACGAGACCCCGGAATCGGAATTCCGATTTCGCGGATGCGCCCCGGGGACAATGTTTCGCTTTGTGGTCGGTTTATCGTATTTTCTTATTTTTAGACTTAGTTAATTTTATTTTTCGTTCTTAAACGTAAAAATTCTACAAATTTCGGTAATAAATGCAAATAATAACGATTTTCGATCAAAAACCGCCGTATTTTACCAAATTTCTAAGTTTTCAAAGTTTTAAAAAGGTTGTCGATTCAAAAATAATATAGTTGCGCAAACAAAAAACTACTATAAAAACTTGTTATTATTTTACTAGAAATTTCTGAAACAGAAAAAATTAGTCCCCACTCGCCGATAATGCGCAAGACCCTTCTATATTTTTCCTTCCTATTTGTCGGGATCGAAGTAAAGTATTCTTGCAATATTTGATAAGAATAGACTTTGAAACATATGTTTATAATGAAAATATTTTTCCTCCAATAATTACATTTTTTAAGCTATAAAATCCCTAAAATACCTCTTTCCAGGCGGCCATCGATGACCTGACGACACCGGCCGTCAAATCGGCCAGGATCTTGGAGGAGCGGGTTAAAAAATTAGGTAATTTTCTTCACTCTTTTTCGAACTAGTAAATAAAGTTTAACTTATCGAATTAAAAACAAAATCAGAAAATTATTTTTACTGAGAGGAACTTTCAATGATTTTTTAAAATTAGATCTTAAGTTTATCGCTTAAAAGGGCGCTTAAAAAACGAAGTTAAATCCATCAGAACTTAAGATGACACAAAAACAGTAGTCATTACGCTTTTCTCGTCCTCTCCAAAGCATTAAAAATTTGAAACATTGACTTCGTTGATATTTTTTTAGGCTTCTACGCCGAGGTAGACGAAGTTCGAGGAGGACACCTTATTGAAGCCACCTCTCTGCCCCATATGCACTACATCTATTCCGGATTTATAAGTACGTTATGGCCATTAAACGGCCGAAAACATCATACACCTCAGCCGCCAATTTTCCAAAAAAATGTTGCGGTCTTTTACGGCAAGATACCAACCAAAAGCACAATTATTGTCAACTGGCTTTGTGCCTTCAAAAATGCGCAATTTTCCAGACGGTTTCCAAAAGTACGGCTGTGAGGATCCGTACACGCACTGTAAAAGCCAGCAGGGCGTTTGGGAGCGCAGTAAGGTATGTGAAAATCTCTCGCTCTCTCACTCACGCCGTCTCCCTCTCTCCCACTCACACGCACTCTCTCTCTCTCGCTCTGCCTCTCTCTCACTCGAGATCTGTTTCCCACTCTCTCTCCCTCGCTCGTTCTCTTTCTATCTTTCCCTCACTTTTTCTCACATTCCGAAACGATTTCTGCAAGCATGCTGGTCTAACTGAACTGCTTGCTCTCGACGCGATCTATCTAAACCCTCATAATTGCAGAAATTCTTTGCCCATTCACTCGGCCAGCCCACTCCGCTACCACCACTTCATCAAGAATCCAGCCGGCTATAATAATTCATTAGGGTGCGAGATACTGTATTCAATATTACAAAAATATATATCATCATCGATAGTTCATCTCACACTGGCGAAATACAAAGAGAACGTTAAGAACTGTGCTAATAGCGGGGGAGGGCAACAGCAATATACCAATTAAGGGGAAATAGTAATGGCCCGTATTTGGAGTGGGAATAATTGGGAGATAGTGAGAGAGAGAGAGAGAGAGAGAGAGAGAGAGAGAGAGAGAGAGAGAGAGGAGGGAGAGAGAAATAAGGGTGTGAGAGCTAGAGAAATGAGGGTGAGAGAGCTAGAGAAAGGGAGAGAGAGCTAGAAATGGAGAGAAAAGATTAAAAAAAATGAGAGCCGCCGAAAAAGACTACTGCAAATAGCCATTCACAAAAATTGACAAAATATACGTGTTAGCGCCTAGAAACGGAGATGGGGCTTGGCCTTGGCGATGTGGCGGTCGAGGAGGTCCCAGAAGACCTGCAGACGGGCGCGGTCAAGATGGCGCTTGTCGCGTGAGAGGGCCAGCACTTTTACCTGAAAAAAAAAGTTTTAACGCCATAAATTAAAGTCAGCAAATAAACATTAAAAGTTTTCATTAAATTATACATTTCTAGCCCTAGCTTATGCGTAACTTTGAATCTTTCATAAATATTTAATTTTAATAACTGAATCAAAAATTACAAACTGCATTAAAATGAAAATTAAAACGAAATTTTTTCGAGGTCCATCCTACTTCATCAAATACACGACACGTTCATAGCTAGTCGAATTTTTAGTATTTTTTAAACATGAAATAAAAGCTAGAAATCTTTATTTAAAAAGGTTTTGGCAAAAAATATGATCAAAAATTTTGGAATTAAATGGCAAAAACAGTCCACACAAAAATGATTAATTAATTAAATGAAACGTCGATAATAAAAAAATTGAAAATCACTTACCGACCACTTGGCGACATTCGGCTCGACGGGCACGTTGTCATAGGCCAGATGGAAGCCAGCCACCTAGAAATCCCAAATAAAACCAAGAAAATTTCAAAATTACATTGTTAAAGATCTCGGTGGGGTTGCCGTTCCATCGGGGCCAGCCTTTGAATTGCCAAGTCGGACCCTGGAATTGAATATTAGTAAAAATAAATGTAAATTACAGCTTACCAATGCAAAAACGGCGACCACTCGGTCCCATTCCTCGCTGGTGAGCCGTTGTGGGGTGTCGACGACGCGGTAGGGGACTGTTTGACCGCCCTTTCTTCGTTGGATCAATACCTGAAAAAAATGGGTATATGAGAATCATCGAACGCGAGGGCTTATAATTTTAGAAAGAAGAGAGAGCGATAGAGCGAGAGATAGAGAGAGAGGAAGAGGGAGGGATAGAGAGAGAGAGAGTAGGAAAAACAGCAATCCGATAGATCACAAAAATCAAGATTTGTAGCTTATGAAAAGCTTACCTCATTTTCCCGCTTTCCCTGCTGCTTGCGCACGTCCTCAGCGGTGAAGCTGAGCTCCTGAAATCAGGAAAAATTACATTTCCGCCTGATGTCATCAAAAATCGGAAATTCAACAAACGATTTCGCGATGAAATAGCCGATACTTTAGAATAAAAACCTATTTTTTAGAGCAAACGCATGGACAGCGCTTTTAGGAGCGTGAAGTGTAAAATAAATCGGGGAAAGCGCAACCGCGAGCTTTTCATCGCGTAACGGATTGGCGGGGCATCAAAACGCAAATCAGGGCGAAAAATACCTGCAAAATGTCGCGGACGTTGTACATCGAGATGATCGAGTGCTGGTTCGTTGACGCGGGGATGATGATGATCGGCGTGCGTTGCGTCCGCTTCTTCGGGGCACCGCTGGAAAAGAGAAATTAATAAAGTTAAACTGCACGATCAAAACTTGGTTTTTTGGGTTTGCTAGCGGTGGCGAAAAAATTGAGCAAAGGCCAGAAGCTAGTTTTTTTTACTTTTCAAAACCCACCATTTCTATTTTAGACCCATTTTTGCAAATTTGTGATCGAAGAAACACCTCAATTTTTCGAAAATGTAAACGCTTAAAATATCTATACACCCACGCTAATAGTCCAGAACGCGAGAAATTAGCGAAAAATCACTTACTTGTCTGTGGAAGAGACCGAGGGCTGTGACTGGGTGAGCGGGCCACGATTCGCGGGACCTGAAAAAATATTTTAAAAAAACGAAAATGACCGCAAAATAATATTTGACCAAAAAAACGTACCTCCAGCCAAGGGTCTCTTCTCGGGTGATGTTTTCATGTTGGTGCCGACGAACGTCATCTCAGCGCCGAAGTCGTGGTCGTTCCTGTAAAAAGATGTAGTTGCGATCGTCCAGGTAACCAGTTTTTGTTTGTTACGGTATGCAAATGCTAAAATCTCCTATTTTACAGCCTGCATTCAAAAAATATCAATACTTTTCAAAGTCTGCTTTAATCAGAAAACCAGAAAAAGCAAGTTTTCTTAGCGTGCCCGATTAAATTAACTTTAAAAGCTGCAACAAATTTGAGACTCTTTTATTGTGCCAACTAAAAAAGGAAAGCAGCTTATAAAGCTAAAAAGTATAAAGTTTAATGCTTTGCAAAGCATATTTCGCCCAGAACCGGGAGACCCGGCGATTTTTCTATATAAAAACTGTTTTACTTTCTGTCAAAGTCTAGACCTTCTTAATAAAAAAACTAAAGCTCACTTGTCAAACTGCTCCTGGTCGTAACGGGAATACCCGAGCTGGTTCTTCTTCCCCCGATTCGGGTCCTAAACAAAATTCTCGAAAAAAACTCGCAATTATTACCATCTTTTGTTGCTGGCCGCCGAGTGCCTTGTTGCGTGCCTCCGTCTCTTCGCGCGTCTAAAATCAGGTACACGAAGTTGAAAATATTTTAACCTTCAAGCCCTGGATCATCTGGAGACGAAGGAGAAATTGCTGCCCCTGGCCAAGCTCTCCATGCAGTTGCTTCGCGTGTGCCAGACGCGTTCCACTTTCTAAAAAATTTAATTAGACTAAAAAAATATTAAAGAGATAATTAGAAAGATTCTCGAGCTATTTTCGTGCACTTGGACAATGTCCATGCATCCAAGATGGTTTGGTAATCAAATAAACTATTTTTAGACGAGATTTTGAAAAATTCAACAACAATCTAAGCAAAAACTCTCGGCAAAAGTGCCCTTTTCGAAAAATCGGCTATTTTTGTCCAACCAAATTGATTTTCGGCATAAATCGGTCGTTAATTACGAATTTCTGAGTTTTCCTATTCAAAAATGGTTCAAAACGCCATCTAAACATAGCCGAAGAAAAGTAGGGGGAACGAAAGCCATCGTTTTTGTAATCCAAGCAAAAACAAGAAGAAAAGTAACCTAAAACCATACCCGAATATCAGAAGCGGGTCGAGGCACCGCTTCACCGGTTGTGATGTCCCTAGAAAAAATACGACTCGACAAATATAGTCACAAAACTCACATATCATCGAGGACCGTGGTGCGCTTCTGATGGTTGGCCTTCTTCTTTCGGAGGGCGGCGATCTAAAAAGAAAACTTTCATTTACCTTTAATGATATTATAAATTCTAGATCTATACCTTGTCGGCCGTCAGGTTATCGCTGAGCGCGCGCAGATTCGACTCATCAACGGCAGGCGTCGCCGATCCGGCCTAAAAAAAAATATTCTGAAAACTCACAAAAATCCTACCTCTCGTTGCACTGTTGCCTCGGCGCTGGGGTCGAGCTTGGCGCGTTTGCGCTCCGGTTCGAATTCCTAGGAAAAAGGCATATGTCTAAGAAATGTCTTTACTTGAAATCTGGAGGCCGGGATGGGAGGCGCAGTCTGGGCGAGACGATCGAAATTGGTGGGCACTTCTTGGCGATCGCCACGCAGGTAGTCGAGCAGGTCACGTCTAGAAAGAACAGAATTTTATTGAGATTAAATGAACAGATTTTATTTTTGCTATAACTATCTTATATTCCGTTATTTTTCGCTAAAATTAAAATTCTTAGTTTGATTTGTCGATGCCTATTTGAATGGCGCTGCAAAAACGTCGATAAAATGACGAAAAAGAACTTTCTTCTTCTAAAAATGCGTAAAACAACTAATAGTAATAAGAAGCATCACAACAAACCGATCGGGACGCCCGACGGCTCGGATTGACTTTCCGGCCGCCTCCTTCACGTAGGCTGGATGGGGAATGTCGCGACGTTCCCAGATGAAGTACAGCGACTCCAGCGTGTAGTAGTCATCGGTGCGGCCTGAAAAAGGATAAATACTTTTATAATTTACTTTACTTTATTTAGTAAGAAAGACTAATAAATTGCGTGCTTTTAGCAAGAAAACCCATAAATTGAATGCACTAACGAATAAAACTAAGCGAAACATAGAAACCAACCATAAATTGTGAGGCTCGTCTTGGCGTTCTTGTCGTAGGCAATGTCGTCGAACAGGTAGTACGTGTCGTTGCCCTAAAATTGAATAAAAAAAAGTTAAGGACCGCCAATCCCAACCTGAACAATCTCCTTGAAGGTGCGCCGCCCTAGCGCGTATTCGCGCAACACTTGCAGTGGGTCGGCCATCTGAAAAATAGGTTTTAAAAGGTATAGATGCTAATAAAGATAAGAAAAACAATGAAAAACCTATAAAAAAGTGCCAAAAGCTGACGGGCTTTACGAAACGAAAAGTGGTTGGGGCAGCGGATCCATAGGTGTAGTTTGTAGCACCGGAATGGGCCGGGAATTCAAAAGGTAGAAAGTGGAAGTAGAAAATTTCTAGAACGTGAAAATACATGAAAATTAATATGAAGCAAATTGAAGGAACGTGTAAACAGTAAAACATATTTAATCTACAGAATACCGATTCTCAGGATTCGAATATAAAGAAACATTACAATAAAAAACCACAGAAAAACGATATCAGTAATTATAGAGGCAGAAAAATAAAAATTAGCTTTCCCATGATACATAAAATAGCATCCGGACGGATGAAATCGTTAAATTGCTCATTTCCTCTGCTCGATGGGCTTCTTCACGGTGGTGTTCCTGATGGGCGTGGCCGGTGTCTTGGGCTACGGATATGCCAAGGGATTTTTCGACCCGTATATGGAGGTATTGACTTGAAATTTTTACATTTTCTAGATTTAAACCAGGGTTGAAAAGCCGCTTCGCGACTTTTCAACCCTGACCCCGTCTCGGACCCCATACTATTCTGCCCTTTGCATAATTGTCCTCCATTCAGAAGACAAAAAAAATTAAAAACAACCCTTTCTGCCTCTTTATATAGGCGACGGCTTACTTCCGATGTATGCTAATTATTCCTAACAAAAAGGTTTTTACAAAAACCTAAATTTAATGGCGAAAATGGCTAATTTTTAAAAATCTGATATGTGTGCAGTCATCCCTAGACCATTATGCACCTAATGACGTATCATACGTAGCCTAATACCCGTTCCTTCTTGAGATATCCTCCGGACAGACAGACGGAAGTGGATGCAAAGTGGCACACACACACACACACAAACACACAAACACTATTTTTTTATATATAGTAGGATATTCCATTCAAAATGAATCAGCCATTCGGGAAAACGCGAAAAATTAAAAAAAGATGTTTTATAAATTTTGAAAACGCGCTTTTTTTCCTTGGTGGACCAATGGCTTTTTCTCCTTGTTTAGTTTACTAAAGCGATTATTACAGATGCTAATATTTTTTTAATTCATTCGCGTGATTGGGTGCTATAGTAGATATTATCGGGGGAGGGGCTATTTTTTTTTTTATTGGTTCAGAAATGCCTAGTAATAACTCTGTAATAACGAATATTTTAATAGTTTTTTAAACCCTTTTTTAAACAGTAGAAATTTTGGTAGAAAAGGCCATTTTTTTAATCGAAAATCGATATTGTTGTATTTTTTAATAAAATTTTCCATGGTTTTTACGTTGAAGAATCATAAAAACAGGTTAAAAACGTCTCCCCTATTTATATATTCAAAAACCGGATCCTAAATAAAAAGTAGCCCCCCCGATAATGCGAAAGCTCCCAGAAAAGCGAGAAGATACGCTAGCACACTCTAATTTTTCTCTCCGCTACCGCCCCCCCCCCGCTAACAGTCCAGTACCCCATTTTTTCCAGAAGCTGAAGCAGCCGCCGGCGTTCCAGAATCCGAACGGTGCCCTCCCGCCACAGTGACGCATTAATGGAAGGAGGCTCGGAACGAAGAACTATCAAATCAACCCTACCTCTCCTTTTCTACCGTATACTTGTTGTGCACGATAAACGAATTTAATTTGTTCTTTTTTGTTATTTTACTGTGACACGTTGTTTTGCTAACTTTATTCAAAACAACTTGAAGAAACCTAAAAAGGTATATTTCCCGAAAAATTCCTCCTAAAAATACGAAAATGTGATATAGTCGACGAGGTGGGCCGGCAGCAGTCACTGGCTGAAACATTCTTTTGGCTAATTATTTTTTACGGTTTTAGTTTTAATTTTTTAGTTATTTAATTTAGTTAAAGAGGTGTTAATTTTTGTCTTAGCTTTGGTTTTATAATTAATATAAGGAGATAAATTTGACAAAGTCGGGTAGGTACGGCTTTAAAAAATGATGAAAAATAATGTTTCTCCGATATTTGATTTTTCGAAAATTTGATTGGAGACAATGGTCCTGCTTTTTTCTGATGCCCAATTTTATAAGATACACTTTATTTAGTTTCAAAAATAATATAGACGCCTTGAGAGATTTAAATTGCTGAACTTTGGTGTTTTAAGAATGGCAGTAAAGAGCGGCCTTTAGACCTCACTGCACTTTTATAAAGCATCTCCTCTAGTAAAATGCTATATTTTTTTAATCGTCGTAAAGAATAAATTAGGATTTGCCATTAAGATTTTAGTGATTTAAGGGTTGAAACCAATTTAATTTAATGCCTAAAATAATCAATAATAAAAAATACCTTTCATTTTGCGGTTTCTCGACATCCGGAAGTCCCTCCTCCTCGAGAATGATCGATAGGGTATCGACAACCCCGCTCTCGGCCTCCTCGGCTTCATCATATCCACAGCAACCCCCCGAGCAGGTACAGTAACCACAGCATTGACTGCAAATAATAGACTAGATCGAAAAAGGTGTAAACATTTTTTTTCATAAGGCCTTCAACTTTTGCATAAAAAAATATGTTTCGAAAACTTATGAATTGCGAGAAATTTGACCAGCCGGAATTTCAAGTTCTTAACCTTGATTCAAAGTTGCATGAAAAAAGATGTTGTAAAAAGCCTAGAATCACATATTTTTTCAAGAACTAAATTTTTAAAAGCATGGAAATTCTCCATATCGGTACCGTTTCTGTCTATCCTCGGCCTCATTTTGCTCTTGCTCCTCCTCGTTCTCCTCGACGAGCTCGAGCTTGACCGCTTTTTGGGTGGAGAGCTCTTCACCATCATCGTACCCACAACATCCACAGCATCCCGCACAAGTTGCGCACGTACAGTAACCGCAGCATTGACTACAAAGTACAAAGAAAATTAAAAATCAAGAAATGCGATTTAGCTTCTACTTTTCGTCGCCGAAACCTCGAGCGCATTATTCTGACTTACGGAAATTACCTGAAAGATCAAAAGTTCAGAAAGCGCTACAAAATGAAGAAAGCGTAAAAGTTTTCTTCTTAAAGCCAGTTGAAACATTGAAATGAAAATATTTCCCCCGCAAAATTCACCGTTTGCTCCTCTCGTTCACCGGATCGCCCAGCTCCTCCAGGCATTCCGGGCAAATCGGATCATCAACTTCCGGTCGGAATGGGGCTTCCTTAAATTGGGTAGCTTCGTGTGTTTTTCGCTATAGGGTAGCTTTTATCTTAGCTTATCTTTTTTTGTATTGTATCTGCCCTTTTATAAGCTTTTTGCGCTGTTTTTGCCGATACTTTCGGCTTAACAAAATTGTGTTTCATGTACCTCTGAAATAAAAAAAATAGCGTGGTTATTTAATCGGTCGAGGCTAGCAATATTTTCAACTAAATATTTAAATGTAAACACACTCTGCTAGCTTGCCGACAAAGCGGCTATTAATGCGCAAAAGACACAATTTTTGGCTTGTTACTTTTTGCTTTTAACTTTCTTCCCTTTTAAGCTACGAAAACCGTAGTCGAAAAAGAGTGTTTTATGGCTTTACGTGGTCGTAAATTAAGAATGGTGCGAAATTTATGCCTCTCGGTGAGCTTAATGAATCCTATATTTTATTTGCTAACTTGCCTTTTTCTCCCTCTCCCTCTCCCTCTCCCCCCCCTCTCTCTCTCTCTCTCTCTCTCACTCACTCTCTTTCTCCCTCGCTTACCTTATCTTCCCCATAAATCTCAGCATTATTGATCGGCTTCACGAATCGATCGATATCAACGGGAACTCGGCTACTCGCCAGCGGAATCAATAACAGGGGAGAGAGCGAGAGAAGCAGACATTTTGGGGCCATTCCTGGAAAGTTACGATTATGGTAGGTTTCAAGCAACACCGATTAATGTCAGAATTGGGCGCGCAACATTCATTTTATGGGAAACATATATTTTTCATGACGACAGGGGGCCGAAATTTCGGTTCTTTAGCATTATCGCGGGGCCCACATTTTTTGCATAAATCTAATTGCTTAGCAACTTAATAGAAAGTATTTTTATACTGTTTCTGATACAACAAAAAAATATTTGAACTTGAAAAACATCTAAAACTGCGAAAAAAATTTTCAAAAAATCGAAATCCCGGGCAAAAACGGCAAATTTTGGTTGAAAAATCGATCTTTATTGAGTTTTTAATAAAATTCGCAGATTTTTTTAGTTATCAGAGTAGTAAACCACGTTTTCGAATTGATGTTAGAAACAATTTATAATAGAAAATCTCCTGCCAAAAAGAATTAGCCCCCCACCGATAATGCAAAAGCACCCGAGTTTAATTTTACTGTTTGTTTTAAAAATTTAATGTTTTGTTGGACGTCGATACCTAGAAAAATGACCAGCGACGTTAATCCAACATCGTAAAAATCTATGTTTCATCAATTTTTAAAAAAAGTCAAAATTGTTTTAATTTAATTGTGGAGAAGTAGGCAAGTTCACCAAAAAACTGATGAATTCCCATGGCTAGGCTGCCATTTTATACACGCCGTGGAAGTTGCTTAAAATTCGGGGTAAATAACTAAATGTGAATATAAGTGGGCAAATAAATAACACGGCTGCAGCGGACAAAGATATGCAAATTTGGGGTAAATACAGCCGGGGATCAAGCTGGCAGCGTACACAAATATTGGGGATTTTTTAAGCTTTTCTTTTAAGGTAAATATACCTTACGTAATCTTGGAGGCGAGATCAGCGCCAGCTTTTCTGTTGTATTTGCAGCATACCTTAGCTCTCTTTATGAAACCCCTAAGATTTTATAGTTGCATATTTCCCTGAGTAACCAATTTTTCGAAAATCAATAGGTTTTGGTATCAACAATTCCCTTTCTTAAAATCCAGGGATTAATTTTTATAATAATGATGTAAAAAAAAAATAATAATCCTACTATATATAAAAAAATAGTGTTTGTGTGTGTGTGTGTGTGCCACTTTGCATGCAACTTCCGTCATTATGTTCCAATCGTATCTCGATAGGTGAGGAAGTTAAGGGTATGTTTGATACGCCAAAAGGTGCGTAATGGTCATGACACGACTGCACACATATCAGATTTTACAAAAAGTGCTATTTTCGACATTAAAATTAAGTTTTATGAAAATCCGGGTCCCCCTCTTTGTTAGGAAACAATTTGCATGCGCCGGAAGTGGCGATAGCCTATATAAAGGGACAGAAGGGGATGTTTTTCATTTTTCGGCATGGGTGATTCCCGAAAAATATGCAATGTGCAGAATTTCATCGGATCATACGCGGCCAGGGTTGAAAAGTCGCGAAGCGGCTTTTCAACCCTGGTTTTATAATAATAATGTAAAAACGTGTTTCAGGAAATTGCGTGCATGATACAATTTTTATTTGAAGAATAGATGTGCGAATGGGTATTTTCCACTGGGGGCGAAATTTCAGAATATCGCAAGTTTCATAACCATATTTCCCGGAAACCCTCAAATACTATGCAAAAAATGCCGACATTTTAAAATTGAGACATTGCGAATGTCGACACGACGAATTTTGACATTATAAATTTCAACACGGATGAATTTTGACATTACTATTTTTAGCACTATCATTTTGGACATTATGAAACTTGGGCCTTATGAATTTATACACCATGAATTTGGGCATTATGACTGGACTTTAATTGCAATATTTTATTTTAAGAACTGTAATTTTGACGCGAAAACGCAGCTAAAAACCTAAAATAATGGACAAGAGAAAACGATAATTAGCATAGGTTAATTTTGCTACAATGCCAAGTGACAATAGTGCATTGATTAGAATATCGATTTGAGTATAACACGCGTAATTCCTCATTTTTCCCCACTCGTTTTCCTACTCGACCGGCCAGATGGGGACCGAGGTGCGCAAATTCCAGCTGCAGTGCGAGCCCGCCGGAAAGGTATCGACGTTTTTTGAAATGTTGGAAATGCATGCACACGGATTACGTTGAATTTTTGGAAACTATATTGAATTCGGGCTGAAACATTCAAAATTAAACTTCGAGCATCACAACCACTTTTCGTCGGAATTTTGGACCTTAAGTTTGCACCTGCTTTTATTTTTCCACGACTTTTTCATCGTTTTTAGGTATGTAAACGCCCACAAAAGTTAAGAAATTTATATATATATATATATATATTGAAGTTATTTAGGTTTTTGGTAAGACTAGTAAAATTTTCTAGATTAAAAAATATTTTCGACAAATTTCTAGAAATCAAGAACTGCTTAAGAACAAGAACACTTTAAAATACACTGTATATTATCAACAGGTAAGCGGAAAAATAAACAAAAATTACCCCCCGCTAATAAACCAGTACCATTGCAGCTGAGCTTCACGCGGGACGCGGCGACGGGCGCCGTCCGCGCCAAGCTCAAGATCACCAACAAGAGCGACACGCGCCAAGCTTTTAAGGTATCTGTTTGTAGTTTTTAGTCCAGTGCAATCCTCTTTTCAGGTGAAATGCACGCGGAACGACCTGTTCAAGATTCGGCCATCGATGGGACTGCTCGAGTACCGCGAGGAGGCCATCGTCGAAATTGAGTACAGGTAATAGGGTACTGGACTGTTAGCGGGGGGGGGTGCGGTTTTAGTAGGTGGAAAACTCATTTTTGTTTTTGCATATTTATGTACTTGTTAGTCATAAATAGTATATTTTTACAATGTTTTAGTAGTGATTTATTGCTAGAAAGTTACAAAAAATATTTTACACATTTTTGTAAATTCGAAAATCTTTACTTTTTTTGTCATTTTTCATACATTTTGGATCAACGATTCAGAAATCTTCCTAAATTATTAGAATTTTTGGGACTGTTTAGATGTAAAAACTATGTAACATGTTATAAAAATTGTCTAGATTTTTTTATTGGGCCGTAGAGAATGACAGTTCACAGTTTTTCCACATGTTCGGCATGAAATGGACCCATCAAGCGTTGACGACGCATTAATGACTGTCATTATTGGCTAGCCGCGCCTTTTGAAATCGTAACACCTGATTTTTTTCAGGCCAAAAGAAGGCGAGGTGCCCGACGAGGAGCGCCAGCACTTTGGCGTCTACCATATCCCCGCCCCGGAGGGTATCTTGCTTACTGAGGAGTGAAACATGCTCTTTTCTAGGCTGCACGGCTGAGGGTGCGTGGATGGAACACTACGGACAGCCACAGGGCGATACACGCCTTCGCGTTCGCTTTGACGTCCCCAAGGTGGGGATAGCAGAGATTCTTGAGGAAAGATCAGGGCAAGCTAGCAGAGGTTGTTAAAGAATTGAAAAAGACAGACTAGCATGGATTCTTGAGGAATTTTTAAGGGCAGGCAAGCAGAGACCATTCAGGATACGAAAAGTGAGGCTAGCATGGATTCTTGAGGAATTTCGACAAGAAAGCAGCTAGCAGAAACCCCTTTGGAACAGCATTTTTTCAGGTGGCTTTCGAGGGCAAGGAGTGATCCGATCAGCCGACTGCCCATCTCGCTTAAATGAAGAAACAGAAGGAATATTCAATCTCGCGCTCGTCTTGAGGAAATAAAACTTATTCGATTGTTGCTTGTGTTGTTCGCATTTACTCATGTTCTCTCTCTCTCTCTCTCTCTCTCTCTCTCTCTCTCACTCTCTCCCGCTCTTTCTCGCTTTCTCTCACTCCCTTGCTTTATCGCATGCAATTTTGGAACCATAAAAATTTATTCAACGCTTTCCAAAACTTAAAATGTTTCTCCGAGATCTATCCAGCAGCAAACTTCTTTTCCGTCAATGCATCCCTGGCAGTTTTTCTATCCTTTTAATGTTTCGAAATTTTACCTTTTTCTGGCCATCCTCTCCACGGGTTCTCTTCTCTCAAAACTTTGCTGATTTAGCTGAAACATCGACTTTTTTCGTAGATGTGAGACGACAGAAAGAGAAAAATAGCGGTCATCCCTCAGTGTTTTTTTTGGGAATTTCAAGGAAGAAAAAGGCGAGGATTGTGCCTTTTTAATTTCCTTTTGTAGACCCACAAAGTGAAACACATTGACGGCCCAACAGAAAAATACAAAGTTCGTCGCCCAGAACTCGAGCAGCAACGAGGAGAACATCTGCAAAAATCATTTAAACGGGAAAAATGTTGTTTTTTGAAAAGCGAAGAACCAAAGATACAAAAAAAACTATAATATTTGCTGGATAATCTGGCTTTTTTTGCTTTTAATACAATCTTTCAGAAACATCACAGCCCAGCCCAGGTCGGCGAATTATTAATGTCACTTGCAAAACCTGATGCCGAAAATGATTAAAAATCATGCAAAAAGCTTCATAGATTCATGCAAAACTCTGTTCGTGATTAATATTTAACATTTTGCGAGAGTGTTTCATGTTTCACCAAAGTTTGCGCAGGTCGAATCGTTATTAATCCTTTCAAGCGAAGTGCCATCAAACGGAGCCTCAACAGGTTTCCAGAAATACCAGCTTCGTTCCCGAAAAAACGTTTATCGGTTCTGTTCTATTTCGCGTGGGGGAAAAAACTGTGCGGGGGGAATTTTCTTCGTTTTTTTTTATAACTCTTTTATATGCTGCTATTTTGAATTGTAATTAAAACTCTTAGTATATTTTTTCACGCTCTATCGAATGTCATTAAAGAAATTTTTAAAAGTTATCGAAAATGTCGAAAACTAGCTTTCGACTCCATGATCCCATGTGGAAACACCGAATAAACCTTCTTTTTGCTATAACTATTTTATAAAACAATATTTTTAGATGAAATTCAAACTCTGAGTATATTTTTTGATGCTCTATCGAATGACGGGTTCAAAATATCGAAAAACTGGCGAAAATGCTGAAAACTAACATTCCGGAACCAGTTTTAATAGTTTTTTTGTTTCTGCTATAACTTTTTTATATTACAATATTTTTAGCTAAAACAAAAACTCTTAGTATATTTTTTGATGCTCTATCGAATGGCGTTGCAAAAATCCCGAGAAAATAGCGAAAAGATGGAAGGTTCCGCGAAGCATATTTCCCCCCGCACAGTTTTTTCCCCCACGCGAAATAGAACAGAACCCATTTATCATTTCTGTTTTTTTTTCGGCAAATGTTTCAAAGCTTGAAAATTGCCGCGGTTTGAGTAACTTTGAATTAGCTGGGCAACATTTTTCCGCAAAAATATCAAAATGCGGGATATAAAAACCACCATTAAAAAGCGGCACTACGAAGCGCTAAAACCGCTAAAAATTCTTCAGTATGATCATCAATACAATTAACGAAAAAGAAATGCTCGACAAATTTGGTAGGTACAGTCACTGATTTTCGATGTTTAAGAAAATGTTTAAATTTTTTAAGGACCGCTGGGGGTCGAATTATTTTCAATAGCGGTATCCTATGCCTTTCTGTGATATAACTCTCAAAAATTGGTGCAAAATCAAGAAAAAGAATTTTTTGCGTCGCTACTTTCTGATCTTTCTCGGGGCAACATAGAGCCGGCCGTAAACATACAAGCGGGACCAGTGGTTTTTACGGATGCCCTGATAAGGGATGAGACTATTCACAGAGCAGCTTCAAGCGGAAACCACGTTTTTTTTAGTCGGAACTAGACTCTTCGTAAAGCGGAAATATGATCCAGAAAAGGTTTTGAAAAAATGATTGGCTTTTACTCAATTGGGGCAACAAAAAGCTAGCAAAAATGGATCTGAAGTGAAACATTTTTTCAGAAATCCTGAAAAATTAACTATTTTTTTTTTAGCAAATAGAAAGAAAAACTGATTTACGATCTAAAAAAGTTTTGATTTAAATAGCGTTCAGAATTGAGTGCATCGATTTTTATAAAAAGAATTGAAAAAATTCGAGCTGAAAAATGATTTTCTACAGCGCTTCAAGCGGGTGCGCCGTTTCGATAGAAGAATCGAATACCGTAGGAAGGCCTGGAAAACAGAATAAATACTTTCGCCACATTTCTACAATGAGCCAGCACGACGCTAGTTAGTGTCTAAGAAACATGCAACATTTTTTTCTTGATAAATACCCCAGACTATACTGCTCTAAATCTAATGCTTTGAAAAAGAAAGCCTTGAAAAGTTTATTTGCGGATGTTACTGGGGAGAATCCAGTATTCCATAGAGCGCAAATAGTTGTCCAGCTTTGAAACATTTCGAGCCATAATTTTCAAATAAAGGAAAAAGGCTCCCTTTAGCGGTCAGTAGGGAGGTCCGATTTATACGATTAGAATTAATTTAGATTGATATAATTTTTTATAGTGTTTTTTTTGTAGGTTTTGCTTTCTAGAGAGTTATAAAAATATTTCCAAAAGCTTGTAAAATTTGGAAATTATCAACTTTTTGCCCAGGAAAATTCAAAAAGGCAGTAAAGAGCAAGCGAAATTCCGGAATTGCCGAGATTAACTTAAATTTCAGAAAAAAGGAAATGGAATTTAAAATCTCAAAATATTCGCCAAAGTCCCTACGCAGGGTTGTAAACAGCGCACGAACAGTGTGTAGTGTAATTTTGGCCAATTGCCAGCTATGACATCGCTTCTTTTTCACGATCTTTACGGCGAAAGTGGCCCTGCCAACACAAATAAATCGAAGTTATTGATATAAAGAGCCAAAACATGTTTTTCTCAAACGACTTTATTTTTGAAATGTTAATTAAAAGTCTAGGTTCTTACGAATTATCGGAGGAATCGATTCATCCTTAAGATTTAATTTTTCTAAAATAAATCGATGAAGTGTTTTTAAACTGTTTTTTAATATCGCCAAACGCAAAAACTTAAAAAAGCTGAAGTTTAAAACTTAAAAAACTTAAAATGTTTCTAAGAATTTGTATGAATAGAGCCTGAGCTCGCCCTGCGTGGTGAAAGAAAGGGCGTGAGTAACGCGATGAGTAAATATTTGGCACGCGTAAAAAATGTATGTTTCAGTTTGGTACAACCTTAGCAAAGCGGCAAATAGGGTTATTCCTCTTGAGCAGTTGTTTCAAAATAAAGAGTTCAATGGTTAGAAATGCTACTATACAGTGGTGGCGAAAATTCTATCATATTTCGGTTTTTAGGCTATAACTTCGCGGGGCTGGGGTGGTTCTTACTGAAATTTACATACCGTGTTGGCTAAAGTGTAATATAGTTGCTGTAGCGTTTTTATAATTATTCGATTTAGCGTCGGCGCGTACGGTAGCATTTTGTCGAGCAGATAATAGGGTCCAAAAATTAACCTTGTTTCAAGGAGTTTTCAGATTTCGAAAACATGACCAGCGCGTTCAGCGGAGTCGAAAACCCTTACTGTATCGTAAAATTTGGAAGCCGGGAAGTGGCTCTAATCGACCCTGGAAGTTAGTCGCGCGGGGGTAAAAATGTTAAGGGGAACCTCCGACAGGCCCCCAAGGTGCCCCATTTCCAGGTACCCAAAAAGGCCCTTCCCGGCTCCCAAATTTTACGAAATCGCTACAGTTTAGTCCTTGTTAATTGTCAATTGAAAGAAGTCAATCCTTACTCCCCCGATAATACCAAAGATGCGAAAGAACCGACTGAGCCATCGAAATAGACAAAAAGCATAATAAATTATTTATCGCAGAGTATCGATCCGTTATCAGAAGTACAAATACTATAAGGCGAACAAAAAAAAAACTGTTTTTAAATGGTGTCCTTGACGGGGTTGATGACAGTCGGCGCCGGTTCCCAGATTTTGATCTCGATGAAGTCGTCGTACGGCGAGTCGCGATTTAGCTGCAAAAAGTGTGTTTTAGGCCAGGAAAGAAAGAAAATTATTTCGTTTTTGACAATCGAAAGGCTCCCCATGACAAGACTATTACTGACCGGAGCCAAAACTGACTGCTTGTTTTTTGAAAGAACCGGGAGCATTGTGACCAAATGTATGGGTTTCGAAAAAAGTTCCAAGAAACGGGCCAAATTTCAGGGGGCCATACCTCGGCCATCCAGTGTCCGATTTTGATGATCTCAACATTTATCGATAACTACTCCTGGATAGCTATCGATTTGCGGTAAAGGTATCGCATGCAAATTGCTCTATGCAGAGATAACTTGCAAAATCCGTTTCGTGCGAGTTTGCGAAAAACTTCTCGAGCCTGTATCTCGAAGCCCATCAATTTTTGGGCCAGTTGAGGGCCTTCCCAGGATCGAGAGCTGCGAGACCTATCGAACCATACATCATACTCCAAAATTGGCAACATCTGTGATTTGAACGAGCTATTTAAAAAAATTGTGACAGAACTTATTATCCAACCTGATATTTGTCCTCAAAACTACAGGGTGTCCCTTCAAAATTGCTTGGTAAAAGAATATAAACCTATGTTACTGTTCTAATCCTACATTACTCGTCCTTGAATACCGCAATGGACCCATTTTTTACCCAATTTTTGTTGAAACTCGCTATTTTAACTGGAAGCAAATCCCAAAAAACGCCACCAGTCCATCGGGCCCTCGCCGCGCAACGTCCAGAAATTTCAGGTATTTCCCGTGGAACTAAACATGAAAATAAGCTTTTTTTAGTTGAATTAAGACAGCAACTAATTAGTTTTTATAAAAATAAAAGACCTTCAAATAGGCCGAGCAAAATTTGGCGTCGCCCCATTCGTCGTCGGTGTACTCTTTTTCGAGAATCTGCAATTTTACGCTAACTTTAAATTTAATCTAATAAATTTTAATAATTTGCGTTTAATAATTTAATAATATTTATTTAAAGGTACTTAGTACCTTTTTCATCTTGGTCAACGTCTTACGGTACTCGAGGTGCTTTTCTGAAAATGTTGTTACATTTAACCGGACTGCATAATAAATGTTTCCGCATCACAACGCTCTATATACTTTTTTGAAACATATATTTCACCAAGTTACTGGCAACATTTCCTATTTCCATTTTCTGCTAAGTTTGTTAATATTGTTTTTAGTAAAATTTAACTGAATTTCAAGTCGAAAAATTAGCTAAAAAATTCAAAATTTACGTCGAAAATGGCCAAGTTTGGCCGAAAAATCGAAATTTTCGTATTTTTTAGCTAACAGTTGGGAGGTTTTAGCGTTTCAAAATATTAAAAAAATAGTGGAGAAACAATATTAGCAAAATTGGATATAAAAGAAAAACGGAAGCGTACTTACTGAGGGCCTCATACGGGGCATGGCAACTCCCAACAATCTTCCAAATCGCGAATAACACGCAGCAGACGGCGATCGTGATCGGCGTCAAAATGTTGCTCCACTGGTAGTACAGCCGCATTCCCGCCCAGATACTCAAAGAAACATACATTAAAAGGCTTAAGTGTAGTTTACCCCCCCAGCCGACCCCCACCTACCGTATTTCGGCTCCCTGTTCATCTACAGGTGCGTAATGCATACCAAAATACTCGCCAGAGCAAGACGAACATTTTCGTATAATTTACACACCTGTAGATAAACAGGGAGCCGAGATACAAAACTCGGACGCGGGCTGGTGTGGTCAGCCATGGTGTTCAACCAAAATGTGTTTCACACACTTTCAAAGTCGACCAAAAAATCTCCCTGGGTAATCAAGTTCTGCGCATGGGGATTTTCAAAACGGGGCCGAGCAAAAATGTCGAAAATACCGCGTAAGAAGAAAGACGAAAAAGTCGTGCAGAAACCCCATCGCCAACGAGCAGCACGTGGAAATGATGTGTTTTAGAGCGGAAATATAAAAAAAATGGAAATTGCGGATTTAATATCTAGGCTTTTATGAGTTGCTAGTGCCCGTCGCTTCCTTAAGATTCTCTGCTAGTCTGCTCCTTTCTTTTGGAAATATTCTCGGCTGGTTGCCCCCTTTCCGCTAGGATCCCTGCTAGTTTTATCAGTTTCCGCCAGAAGCTGTCCTAAACGAGAAAGAGAGAGAGAGGGAGAGAGAGAGAGAGAGAGTGAGAGAGACAGAGACAGAGAGAAGATAGTGAGAGAAGAAAGAGAAACTTCCGCAAGATTCTCTGCTAGCTTCCCCCCAACTCTGAAACGATCTCTGCTAGCTGGCCTTTCCGATTCCACAAAATTCTCTGCTAGGCGGACTGATAGCTTGATCACTATTTCCTCAAGGATCTTTGACAGTCTTCCCGCATTTCCTCAAAAATCTCTGTAGCTGCCCCCGAGTTTCCGAAAGAATCTCTGCTAGTTTAAGCTTCAGTTTCTTAAAGGATCCTTGCTAGCTTGCCCTCCATTTCCTCAAGAATATTTGCTAGTTTACGCTCACTTCCTAAAAAATCCCTGCTTCCTTGCTTCATCCTCAAGAATCTTTGCTAGTTTGCTAGTTGCTTCTTAAAAATCCTCCAGCTCCTTATCAATCAGCGAATTTCCTCAATGAACTCTGCTAGTTTTGCGCCCTTTTCCCCAAATGATCTCTGCCAGCTTGCCTCACCTAATTTTCAGACCAGACACCCACTCCCCTTTTCCCTTTCCAAGCCATGCTTCCGGTGGTTGTTTGAAGAGTCACGAAATGGGTGCCCCGAGGGCTAGAAGAGAATGAGAGAGAGAGAGAGTGAGAGAGAGAGAGAGAGGGAGAGAGAGAGAGAAAGAGAGAGCGAGAGAGACAGAGAGAGCGAGAGAGAGGGCGAAGGGCCCGAAATCGATGTCCTCCCCCGCTCTTCCTCTCGCCTTCTTCTTCTGCTCCCTGGCCACCAGTCCGAATTCTTAGGGCCCAACCTCGGTCCCGAATTTCATAACTTTATCTGATTTATGCAAATTTTGAGATTTTCAAAAACATCTTTTTAATAAAATAAGTCATTTTTAAAATCATTTTAATAATCATTTTTTCTTTTAACGGCTTTTTGTGTTTTGTTCTTGGTCACCGAACTTGGTTGACCCTTAGGGCCCAATTTCATAACACCACCAGATTTATGCTAATTTTCTAGAAATTACTCAAAATAAAAATTTTGATGATAGGCGCTTTAGCCTCAAAATTAAAGCTGTCGGAACATTTTTTAAACCGAAATGTTTTGAAACACATAATTTTGGAATTTTTTATGCTTCCAATTACCCTCCCCGGGTTTTTCTGACAATATTTCATTCAAATGTTTCAGATCATTTACAAGATTATTTCATCAGATTTATTCCAATGCATTGAATACTGGCTAACAAAAAATCTAATGTCAAAGCTTTTTTGATATTTTGGTTGTTTGCATTTTGCACGCTTGCTTGCTTTGCTTTGTGTTTCAGCCTAGGCTACTTATCAAACGCCGACTTTGTAGGGTCGAATAAGCAAAAAGCAATGCACAAAATTGCATCCGAAAAAGTGTTTCACCGAGGGCAATGGTAGGGAGGTAGCTAAAACTCTAATAAGACCTATTGCAACATCTTTTGAATATGATTTTTTTCTTCGATATTTTATAACAACCGCAAAAAAGACAATATAAGAAAATCATGCTAAAAACCATGTTCTTTTTCCCCGAATGCCCATCCCGTTTTTTCTGCCCCGTTTCTTCTGTCGACTTAAAAAATAACACAGTTCCCCTTGTTCTCCGGCTCTCTCTCTCTCTCTCTCTCTCTCTCTCTCTCTCTCTCTATCTCTCTCCCGCTCCCTCTTTCTCCCGTTCTCTCCCCTGTCAGCTGTCAGCCAGGGCTCAATTTTCAACCAGCACCTCCGCAAATTCGACCTTGCCCTCCACAATTGATTCTTTTGTCGATATAACCGATTTTTTTTCTTTTACCGTCTTTAACCCGACCCAAACAAATCCCAATCCATTTCGAAGAATGTTTTTCAGAATTTTCAAATTTTGAAATGCTTTTGAAAAGGTCAATCGTTTCATTTTCCTAAGTTTTCTTACTACTTTTCAAACCCCGTCTGAAATGTGAAAACTCAAAAACGTCATACGGTCTTGAAAAACGCAAAATTCTATTCTTCAAAAGTGTCCGGAAATATTGTCCTGTACATCCCAGATTGGCTCTAAAAATGCGAATCATAATTTTTTTTTAATTTTCTCTGTTTTCCATCAGGTGCATCATCAGGCATAAAAACAATTTTTTTTGCGTCATATTTTTCCCCATTTTATTGAGACTTTTTCTGGTCCCCAAAAAATTTTAATTTTAAGTTCGACACAAATTCCATACATTTTACATTTTTTTGGTGCATCGGTCAGCTTTGGCGAGAAATAAACTAATAAACTTTATGCTGGAAGAGGTCAGCGTGGATTGTAGACGCGCATCCTTCCCGATGCTCCATAAAATATCAATCATGTTTTTGCGAACCTAACATCTACAAAAGGGTTTTTATTTTCGTCGTTTCAAATTAATTTTGCACAAATTAAAAAGAAAACGAGTAAGCATTCATTTGTGTAGTTTTTCCACAACGCAATAAAGTTCTCAACCAGTAGCTCCAATTAGGGTTTTTCAAAATTTCCTCAGTTTAGAACGGCTTGAAACACTTTTTAAAACCAAACTAAATTGAGATAAATTGGTTCTCCTCTCCAACCACGAAAAGCCAACCCATTAAATAATTAGGCTCGTTAAAAAAACCATTAGCCTGCCCTCATATTTTTTGTTTCGATTTGTCGAGTGCAGGTGGGGGGCAGGGGGGATGGTGGGGGCAAAATGAGGCGGAAACGGCCGGTCCTCTGCCCCCTGGTCGAGCACTCAATTTCTTTTTTTTCTTTTTTGCCCCTTCCCCCTTTTCCCCCACCTCCAAAAAGACCAATACCTATCCAGCCCCACTTGACAAAAGGCAACTTTTTGCGGCATATTCTGTAGGTTTGTTCGATTAGGAATGTGGTTGTAATTGTTCTGATTTCCGCATTTTTTAATTAGTAAATATCGTGAAACATGGTTTTGAAAAAATGGCGGTGTCATGAGTAATCATATACTCTTCGCGGAATATTTTTCAATGGTCCGGCTGTGAACCAAACTAGATTTGCTCCCGATTTCTACGCGATGAAAACCCTTGAAACATTTTTCTATCAAGAAGTATGGTCGCATATTTTCAATTAAAATTATTTTTCGTTAATTTTGGGACATAAAAGGTTTGCAAGATGAGTGTTTTCATTTATCATTTATTGTTTCCTTTTTACCCTCCTTGTCTCAAACATACAGTATTTTACACGGTCTGAGGTCAACCTTATTGAATTTGTTCCCGATTTCTGCACTATTATACCTCCTGAAACATTAAAAATAATGGCGTTACAAAAATTAGCTATGTTTCTTTATTTAGTCATAAGGTCTTTGAAAAGTTTTTTGAGTGTCTTCGTTTTCTTTCTTTTCCTTTTCCCTTTCCCTTCCCTCATCTCCGCTCGACCAAACTCGCCGAAAACTAATTTTGCCGTATATCTTGGATGATGTAGGTTGACATCATTAAATTTGTTGTCCCATTTTTGCACTATTCTGCTTCGTTAAAGCGCACGTTCAGGGAGGGGCCGTGTACTCGTCCCAACGTGGACACCCTATGGACGTTGGGACCGCGCGCACTGCCTGCCCGTGCTGTGACAGGCCATTGCCCTCCTTTGCGGCATGGGGCGCCCCTCGCCCCCTCGCCGGGTTGTAGCTGTGGCTGACTGGTATCCATCCGCGCCTCCCGAGCGGAGGGCCCGGGTTCGCCCCCGGCCGCGGCAAAAATCTTTGCTTTTTTCCGAAAAACGTCCCGGAACGTGCCCTTTAAACACTTTTTTTAATGGTGGGTGCAGATTTAAGTGTTTTTCTTTATCGAAGCTCCATGGGTTCTTTAAAGCACGTTTTATTTAAGTGGCTTCGTTGTCTTTTCTTTCTTTCTCTCCCTTGCTTTTCCCTCCCTTCCGTACCGATCCGCCGGACTCGGCAACAACCTACTTTCGTTATACGTCTGGAGGGTTGTAAGTTAATGTCATGGTTTTGTTCCCGCATTTTCTAAGCAGCTCCACATCCCCTTCCAATGCTTCTTAAAAATGCAATACTTTCGGAATTCCCAAGCCCCGACAGGCTGATTCACACCCAAATACAGCAGCGCGCCCGGGAATACGCTTTGCTTTTCGGAATTTCTAGTCAAAGCAAAAAGGTTGCTACCTGATTTCTAGTGATACTTTTTAATTGATCCCATACATTTTTAATATTTTTTTAGCTTATTGCGCCGCTGTAACTCAAGGCCATGGGCAACTTTTTTATTGAAAAACGCCAATGTTTCAACTTCAACTACATGAATGGCCTCCAAACGTCTTAATTAGCTCCTTCGTGCGTTGTAGAATTTTTATAAGGGCTTTTTGGCAATAATCCCACAGAAAATTATATTTTAATAGGTGTTTGACACGCGTTAATTTTAATAACTCGCGCGGCGATCCTTCGGAAAGAATTTTCTGGAAAATCAGTTGTTTCGCTTAAGTTGCCTAGCATTGCAATAGTTTCTGTAATTGTCGAGAACGGAGACTAATTTTATCAAGGTTTTAATAAATCTCATTTTTTTCACAGTAGTGCCACCTATCGGAATCGCGTGCAAATATATCCTGCAAAACACAGGTTTCAAAAACTCTAGGTCGGGTTGAATTTGGCCGATTTAATTCCCTTTGAAAAGATATTGTTTGGAAATAACGCTTTCAAAGCTTATGCATAAAATAACAGGTTTGAAAAAATTCGGGTGCCATGACGTCAACGGGGCTTGTAATTATTTTCCTAGCAGCTCCGAATAATTTTCATGGATGAATAAAAAGACGGTATGCCAGCAACCCCATGACATAGTTGAAACATCATAATTTTCCCGAAAAAGTAGTTTTTACTAAATGTCATACCTTGGTCCAAATTTATAGCAAACTAGGCTTTAAAGTTTTTAGTTCAGTTTAGCTTCTTTAATTTCTTTAAAAATATCCTCGGAAAGAAATGCAACAGTTCTTGTTTCAATAAATGCCTATTGACTATTTTTTTATCGAAATCGGGCATAGCCATAATATATTTGAAACATCAGACTTTTTCTCGAAAAACCATCTTCATTGCTAAATTTTATCCCTTTGCCCCCAAATTTCTAAGCTTCTAGTTTTTTTAGGTTTAAGAGGTTTAATCAAGCTCCGTAAATCTCTGATTTACAGATTTATATAGAATTTGCAACATTGGTCAAAATTACCCTCCCCCCGCGCTGCTTATCAATGCCCTTCGGGGAACTGTGACTGACCGGCCATGGGACAGCTGAACCAGATTAAGCCAATTATTTAGTGCTCTCTAAATTGATAATTAACATTTAGGTTGATTAATGAAATATTCCTCACTACAAAATACATAAATTAGAATAAAATTGATAATGATAGTAAGAAGCGTCGAATTCAGGTTGATATAGATGTATCATGGTGTACCAATATTTTCATGAAAAATTTACTTTTTTTGGTTGCTTCTATTTTCTTTTTCCTGCTTAGATCCGTATGTTTTTTTATTTGATTATCGTTTAGTATTTATCTTGTTTATTGTCTCCAATTGAAAATCGGATTCAATTAAAAACT